>CAUYON010027275.1:0-14251 GCA_963573935.1 Arctocebus calabarensis
CCTGGATAGAGTGCTGTAGCATCACAGCTCACAGCAACCTCCAATTCCTGGGCTCAAGCAAGTCTCTTGCCTCCACCTCCAAAGTAGCTGGGACTATAGGCGCCCACCACAATGCCCAGCCACTTTTTGGTTGCAGCCGTCATTGTTGTTTGGAAGGCCTGGGCTGGATTCGAACCCACCAGCTCAGGTATACATGGCTGGTGCCTTAACAAGTTGAGCCATAGGCGCTAAGCCGACTTATTTTCTTGATGAAGGCTTCCAATGCTTTATTTGCTTGTTTGGTTTTTGTTATTATTGTTTCTGGGTTTTCTGAGACAGAGTCTCACTATGCTGTGGCATCACAGTTCACAGCAACCTCAAACTCTTGGACTTAAGCAATTCTCCTGCCTCAGCCTCCCAAGTAGCTGGGACTACAGGCATCTGCCACAATGCCCAGCTATTTCTTCATTGTAGTTATCATTGCTATTTAGCAAGCCTGGGCCAGGTTTGAACCCACCAGTCCCAGGGTATGTGGTCGGCACCCTAACCACTGAGATACAGGTACCAAGCCTAACCTTGTCTTTGAATTCATTACTTTCCTTAGACAATTTTTGAACTACTTTTGGATTTCCGTTTCCATTTTTTTTCCTCCATTCTATTCATCTTATTTGTCATCCATATTCTGAATTCTATTTCTGGCAATTCAGCCATTTCTCTATGAATAGTATCTTCTATTGTATCTCCTTTGTCATCTCTTGGGGAAGTTGATCTATTCTGATTATTCATGTTGCCAGAGTTACTCTGCTGGTTCCTCCCCATGAGTATTTTCCACAATTTGGCTATTAAAACTGGTTGGGTATGGCTGGGTGTGGTGGCTCACACCTGAAATCCTGGCCCTTAGGAGGTCGAGGTGGGTAGATTGCCCTGAGTTCATGGGTTTGAGACCAGCTTAAGCAAGAATGAGACCCCATCTCTTAAAAAAAAAAATAGCTGGGCATTGTGGTGGGCACCTGTAGTCCCAGCTGTTCGAGAGGTTGAAGCATGAGGACTGCTTAACCCCAAGAGTTTGAGGTTGCTGTGAGCTATGATGCCATGGCACTCTACTGAGGGTGACAAAGTGAGACTCTGTCTCAAAAAAAAAAAAAAAGAATTGGTGGGGTGAGAATGGATTGGGGACCCCAGGAATCAGAGCTACTAGGCCTTTACCAATGAGCTGGGGCTCTTGATTATGGCTTTTCCCCTATAGCCTTACAATGGTCCCTTTCAGAGCTGCAGCCAGAGACACTGAGGACTTGCTTGGTGAAATAACAAGCTGGTTCTGCTTGATGTCAGCCTGCCCCTACCAAATCCTAATGAGTCACAGTATTAGGCTGGAATCTCATCTGGGGAGAGATACAAACAACTGCAGCACTGTGTCCCCCACCTGCAACAGCTAGAGGAGGACAATCAGCTTCTCCCCACTACAAAACAACCACAGCTCAACCTTGGAGAGTCCCTACGTGAACAGCCTAGGTTGAGAGTTCTAATCAGATTATCCCAGGCAGTACAATCACTGATCATGAGAAAGAGTTCAAAGACTTTCAAGAACCCACAGACAGAAAATAGAAATCCACAGACAGTTCACCTGGCAAACATGAGGAGCTGAAGCCTTGTCCCCTCTAGTGGGTAGGGGACTCAGGCAAGTTTTCCTGCCAAAGTCAGAACTGGGAAATCAGTGCCTCCATGCCCACCTTGCACCATCTCCTGGTGTCCCTCTCTCCCCATGCCCCTCTATTTCCTCACAAGTCACTGTTTCCTGCTACTGTCCAGCAGCACACACAATGCCTGGGCCTCTCCATGAATTCACCAAACACTCCAGGCTCTGCAAGGGGTAGACCTTCAGGTGGCCAGGTGAGGGAAGAAAGGTGAAATATGTGTTCAGAATTGTGGAGAAAATATTTGTTCAATTTTATGCCAGGCAGGATAATGCCTAGGCTCACAGGTGGGACCTCCCTGGAGTGGGAGGGCCAGGATTTAGTGGCTGTCTTCTGTGGGGTAATATGAGAGGTCCTTTGTACCCTGCTTGCTTGCAGAGAGCCCACCTCTGGCTTGGGGGAGGGGTCTCCCATCCACTTGGCAATGGGCTTCTTACCTAGACTTTGTTTTCTTACTTTCTCTTTCTTGGAGTTACAGCTTATCTCAGCAGATGATGTGCATTTATCTATCTTCTTTCTATGCTCAGCTCCTCACCTTTGGCTTCATTGAGTCCACTTCTGTCCAGTATCTCTCCCTCTAGACAGAAGCCTCAGGCAAAAGCTGCTTCTAGTTGGCCTTCTTCCTTCTGTCCCCATCATACTATCTTCTCATGTATTCCTCTCTCCTCAACCAATTCTCTTTATAGCAGTACCTTTTAGAGACTTTAATATTTCAGTGGGCAAAATGACTCTCCAAGTAGCTGTCTTCTAGGACGATCTTCCATTGTCACAGTAACCCTTTCTTTGGGGATTGTCTATACCTCTGTTGTGCCCAGCTCAAGGGATCCCCCACATAAATCACCGAGAGACTAAATCCGATGCAATAGCAAGAGGTTTATTTAGAAATCAGCCTGGGCTGGGGGTTTCTCACACCTGGCACAGCAGGAAAATGGAGAAACCCACGGTCTGGAAAAGGAGGGGGTTTTTAAGGGTACAGAAAGGAAAAAGCGAGGGGGTTTGGGGTGAGCTGATAGAGGTCTGGGGGACAGAGTAATACTTGTCCTTGGTTAGTCTGGGAAGGAGCTGCTATCACTTGGGGCAGACACAAGGACGAGGGGCGGGGGAGGGAGTGAGTTACTTAAGGCTTTCGGTATGCATGCTGCTGCAAAATGAAGGCTGAGGAACAAGATGGAGTTAGTTTTAATAATATGGAGTCAGCTTTGTCTTTACACCTCCAATACACACATGCACAAACAGCCCCACCAGTCACATATGGACTTTGTAATCCCACCTTCTAGGATAGTTCATTAAAACCACCCCTTAAAGACTGACAAATATGACAGGTGGTTACCTAAATTTGAATAGATTTAAAGGAAAGGAAGGCTAAGAAAATCAAGATAAAATACTCAGAGTTTTTAGGTGAGTTCAAAAGAGATAGTTACTGTGGTTGTAGATCGGAAATGCCTGCACCCTGAGCAAACAGGCACAAGTTCTGAGTTAGGGTTTTGGACATTAAGGTACAGCCAGGCTGCACATCACAGGGCTGGCTAAAATGTGGATCTGAGGAAAGGTTATCTGCTAAAGGAAATTTGGTTTATACAGGGCTAACAAAACAAACAAACAAAATGCTAGGCTAGAAAGCAAGAAGAAAGTAAAAAGAAGGAAGTCACTCAGTTTTGGTAAACAGTGCTGGTGGCAGAGAAAGAAAGAGGCCCATTTAAGAAGCAAGTTAAACTGTTACAAACTCAGTTGGGCCTTCCTGGAGGAACAGGGGCACAGAAGAGGGCCCAAAGCACTGAAGGCATAGTCCAGCATGCAGATCCCAGGATATTTAAGACCTGAGAAAGGCAATGTCTTGAAGCACATGTGGCAGAGACACCAAGAAGCCAGGTTTAGAAGTATCAACAGCTGTGTCAGGAGTATGTCCAAGGGGATGCCCCAGCTGGAACAAACATGAAAAATGTTGAGGCACATCCCTAGGAAGCAAGTTGTGTGAATTTAAGTAATCCCATAACAAGGTGGGGGCAAGTCAGCCACTATGTTCAGGACTTGAAATGCTGCCCACAATCAATATGTAGATCAAGAAGCCTAATAATAGAGGGCGCCCTCCTTGCAGCAAGCACACGCCAGAAGCCAGACCAAGACACCAAATAAAAGAGGCCGCCCTCATTGCAGCAAGCACAAACCAGAAGCCCAGACCCTGCAGAACTGAATAGGAGCTCACACCCCTCACCCCTTGGGTTTCATGTGGAAAGACTTCAATTACACTAACACTCCTGGACTCTCTCTCCTATTGGGGTTAGAGACCCAATAAAAAATAAAACAAACAAAAACTAAAATTAAAAAAAAACTTTTCCAACATCCAGGGAAAAATTGAAGTTCAGAGATTAATTTCTTGCAAAGTAAAGCCCAAAGATATCACAATTCTAAGGATCAAAGTTCAAAAATCAAAATTTCCTAGGCCTGTATGAACAAATCACAGGTCTTGCCTATTCCTGTTTCTGCACAGTCTCTAATGTTGGGGTTTCTGAAGCTTTCTGCAGCCTGTCTCTCCCTGGCAAAGGCCCTTCATTTAGCACCTTGGAGGTTCTATTTGCTTAATTCTCATTTTTGTGATGAGCTTTGCTCTTTTAAAGAGTTAAAAGTGTTTTCAGGAAAAACTTCTAAACAGCTAAGGGTACCACAACTAAAGCAAACATACAGCCTTCAGAATGGGAGAAAATATTTCATGCTATGAATCTGACAAAGGGCTGATAACTAGAATGTACAGAGAACTCAAATTAATCAATAAGAAAAGAGCAAACAACCCCATTGATAAGTGGGCAAGATACTTGAACAGAAACTTCTCTGAAGATGACAGACGAATGGCCAACAAACACACAAAAAATACTTCATCTTTCCTAATCATCAGAGAAATGCATATCAAAACTCTTCAGAAATTACCTAACCCCGGTGAGAATAGCCCACGTGACAAAATCCCAAATCTGCAGATGCTGGTGTGGATGTGGAGAAAAGGGAGCACTTTTACACTGCTGCTGGGATTACAAACTAATACAGCCACTATGTAAAGAAGTATGGAGATTTCTCAAAGAACTAAAAGTAGACCTTCCGTTTGATCCCTCAATTCCATTACTAGGTCTCTACCCAGAAGAAAAGAAATCATTTTACCACAAGCACATTTTCACTGGAACGTTTTACTGCAGCTCAATTCACAATTGCCAAGACGTGGAAGCACCCCAAGTGCCCACCGATCCATCAGTGGATTCACAAACTGTGGTAGATGCACACCACGAGTACTATTCAGGCATAAAAATAATATGGAGACTTTACATCTTTTGTATTAATGTGGATGGAGTTGAAACAGTCTTCTTAGAAAAGTATCACTAGAATGGAAAAACAAGTATCTAATGTACTCAATACACTAATATGAAACCAACAGATAAATAACTACATGCCCACAGAAAGGAAAAACACTAGCACATTCTAGTGAGGGGAAAAAGGGAGGAGGGAGGGGAGAGGAAAGAAGGTGACTGGCAAGTTCTCACCTAATGTGCACAATGTGAGACTGCTTACCACACCCCCCTGGGCGAAGGGCTCAACTACAACTTGAACATTGTCTTAGAAATGAAAACAATGTAACCTAAAAATTTGTACCCTCATATTAATCTGAAATTTTTTTAAATTACAATTTACAAAAAAGTGTTAGTAAGAACCAGAACATTACTAGCTCTAGAATTTCAACCTACCAAAGTTAGAAAACAAACCATTCCCTTTCCCTGGGGTGACTGACAACCAGAGGTGTATTCCTGGAACCCAGTACATGGGTCACCAAAGCCTCGCACCAGTTTAGGATCAGCGAGCAGGAGAGAAGCTTGGGATTTGGGGATTAGATGTTAGTAACATGTTCACTTCCTGATTTTGATGGTTGTATGCTGGTTATGTAGAAGAATGTCCTTGTTTGCAGGAAATACACAGTAAAGAATTAGGAGCTGATGGGGCACCAGATTGGCAATATATTCTCAAATGGTTGTTTGGGGTAGAGTTACCCTGAACTACTTTTCTGTATTTTTGTGTTTATCCCAAAGTTTATGCATGCACACACACACACAGAGTATATGGAAACAGAAATATATATTATCATATGGAGAGAGGCAGATACAGAGAAAAATGAACATGACCATGTAACACATTACTAGCGTTCCTCAGTTCCTCGAGATCTTGGAAAAGGCCTGTGTATGTGAGGGAAACTGAAGCTTTTGTTTTATTAATATCACTGATACAGGTCAGGTGGCACCCCAGCCAGCTCAGCCGAGCTGAGCTGGAGGACCTGCCGCCTCCACCTTGGCAGTGTTGGTGCAGCAGCTGCAGGCGGCAGAGGAACCAGCAGGCTGGAGAGATAGGGGAGGCTTCCACCCCTACCAGAGGCTCTGAATGCCAAAGGGAATGGACAACTGTGAGGGAGACACCGGAGCCTTGGTGTCTCCTTCCCTTTGCACTTATGACTGAATATGGACCCCCCCCTTTCCTATGCTGAGGTCAATTTCATGTGTTTCCTAGGCCTCAATTCCTGTGTCCATTCAATAACATATTCATTCACCTTGCTGCAGGGGAATGGACTGTATCCATTCATTTGCTGGCCTCATATGCAATGAACCCATGCACCTATATATACCCCCTAGACAAAAAGCTGGAAGACGGAGACAGAGAGACAGAGAGAGGAAGAAAGAGCTTTTCTCTCCCAACTTGGGTTTTCTCTCCCTGTCAGGAGCTTTGGTGTTTTTGTATTCTTTTCTGTAAATAAATCCTGTCTTACCATTGATCTGTGGTCTGTGGATTTATTCTTCAAATCACCGAGACCAAGAACCTGCGGAAGATGCAATTGTGGTATCATCACCACTTCTAACTGTGGCAAACCTTAGTCTATCCACTACTGTCTGAAAGGCTAAAGTACCAAACAACAGTTTTTCTGTCATGTAGTCCCTACCTTAGTTATATCTTCTCTCTGAGGTCTTTGTGACCTCCCACCTCTGCTGAGACCCCACATGGCAGAATAAATATGTTCTGAACATTGTTCAAGGTCAGTGAGCAGCAATCTGCACCCTGAGGCCCACATCACCTAAGGCCCTCTGGGCAGTATCTTTGCTGGGCTCAAGTAACTCTGCATATTTGCTAAGCCTGGCTGGGTACAAATGGCCAGCATTTTGTTTCACACTCAGTGCAGATTACACAATGTCTGCTGACACACTCCTTTCTCCACCCCTCACTTATGGTCAGCTTTGTATTATTTACTTAATGCCCAGAACTTGACGTTCCATCAGAAAGATAAAAATCAGGAGTAAGAAGTGTTTCAGCTATTAAAATCTTCAGCCTTCACTCACATCTCCTGGTATGTTCAGTTTAGCCCCTTTCTTCTCCCTCTGGTAATCTGTTCACTTACAGAGAAAGTAACAATCTGGTCTGTACACCAAAGCAGCAGCAGTTGGATACGTAAATTTAATTCAGGAGACTCTTAGCCCATTTGCCTGCAGCTTTAAGCCACATCAATTGACTTTTTTTTTTTTTTTTTTTTTGAGACAGAGTCTCACTATGTCACCCTGGGTAGAATGAAGTGGCATCACAGCTCACAGCAACCTCAAACTCTTGGGCTCTAGTGATTCTTGCCTCAGCCTCCAGAGTAGCTGGGACAAGAGGCTCCTGCCACAATGCCTGGCTATTTTTTTGTTGCAGTTGTCATTGTTTAGCTAGCCCAGCCAGGTTTGGACCCACCAGCCTCTGCATATGTGGCCGGCCCCTACTCACTGAGATACGGGACTTGCCCATCAATTGACATTGAAGCCCGCACACTGTACCCCATGATTGAACTAATATACACAGCTATGATTCAATAAAAAAAAAAAAAAGAGTATTGATAAGCATGGTAGAATTTTATTCATCTTATTCTGTGAAAGTGTGTTGTATAATTTTATCTTTTGTGCCATTCTGGAAGTTGCGTTTTGTCCTTTAGCTTTTGGGTGTTTACGTTGGTGGTGGTCCATTTTCTTACTTTAAGAAAAACATTTTTCTTAAAGTAAGAGTTGACAAAAATGTAGGAATAAATTAAAATATATGTATGCAAAATGTAATAAAGAGATTATCTGAGGTAAAAAAAAAAAAAAAAGTAAAACTTAACTCTCTGAACTCTTTGAATTCAATTGGTTCCCAATTTAGGCAGCAAAGAAAGGTGTGATTGGGTCCTCTCAAAGTCCAACACTAGTAAAAGTTGATGGCACCTTCAGGACCGAGATGACAGAAAAGGAAAGAAGCGGTGTGATTTGAAATATATTTTAAGAAGCAGAATTGACAGGATTTGGTGCTGGATTAGATGTGGGGGGATGTCAGCGAGTCCCTAAAACCCCTTCACATCCAGAGAGCCACTAGGAAGATTCATGGGGCTTATTATGGTTATTCTTACTTTAAGATAATTGCAGAAGAGAAAAACGACAGGGCAGTATGCTGAAGGATCCATGCGCAGGCCTCCTCACCCGCCCTCCCTCCCACAAGGGCCCACTGAGAGCTGCTCCTCTCTCCTTCCAGCAATGAAGACACAGAACCAGTACTCACATTTCACCCAGGAAAGCCTATTAGGGACTCAGCCCCCGGGCTTTTATTGGGAGCTAGTCACTTCACCACTGGGCCCAAATTCCAGACTTAGAAGGAAAGCAAGTCCTCGGCACAGAGGACAATTTAGGCACAGTGAGTCACCTTTATTATTTAGGGAAAATTTTTTGTGTGTAGGGAATTGTTTACCTGCCAAATTCCCAGATGCCAGTCAAGGGCCAAGCTTGTAAGCAGACTGGTTAAGAATAATAGTCTTCAGACTTGGCACCTGTTGCTCAATGGGTGTACACATTACAGACACATACACCAGAGCTAGCCGGTTTGAATCCAGCTCTGGCCTGCCAAACAATGACACCTACAACCAAAAAATAGCTGGGCATTGTGGCAGGCACCTGTAGTCCCAGCTTGAGCCCAAGAGTTTGAGGTTGCTATGAGATGTAACACCATCGCACTCTACCCAGGGTGACATAGTGAGACTCTGTCTCAGAAGAAAAGAGGAGAGGAGAGAAAAGAGAAGACTCCAGTCAGCTATGTGAACTCCTTTATGCACACGGGGGCTGAGGACAGGGAAGTGTCAAGGTTGACATCCAGGTTTATATTTTAAGCTGGAAGATGGATGGTGTTGTCTCTTCCAAAGATGGAGGGAACAAATAAATGTAGATATATGGGAGAACATTAATAGTTTCATTTTGGAAATAATGAATTTAGAAATAGCTGTTAGATATTACTTTATACTATGCTGTGTTACAATAATAAGCAATTTTATTTATTTATTTATTTATTTATTTATTTATTTATTTATTTATTGAGACAGAGCCTCAAGCTGTCACCCTGGATAGAATGCTTTGGCATCACAGCTCACAGCAACCTCCAATTCCTGGGCTCAAGCGAGTCTCTAGCCTCCGCCTCCCAAGTAGCTGGAACTGCAGGCGCCCACCACAATGCCTGTCATTGTTGTTTGGCGGACCTGGGCTGGATTCGAACCCGCCAGCTCAGGCTGGTGCCTTAGCCCAATGAGCCACAGGCGCCGAGCCAATAATAAGCAATTTTAAAAAGCCATGGCTGTAATACAATAAATGTTTATTTCTCATTTACATTATGTTTTTCACACCTTGTTGGAAGTTAGGGAGTTAGTTTGGGGATATGGTCTCTGTTCCACATTGTCACTCTGCTATCCAGGGTGGTGCAGACTTCACTATCCAGAGCGTTAAATTTTTGTGACCAAAAAAGAGGCAACTAGGGAGGTCTCAGATCAACTTGTCCCTGTCTATCTATGAAAAACACACTGCATTTTCACCCACAGCCCATTGACTAAAATGGCCAATGGCCTCACCAAAGTGTAAGTGGGGCTCAGAAATAAGAGGTAGTAGATAAAAAGTTTGATGGAAACCACTGTTTCTGCCATAACATCCAGGTGAAAATGTCATGCTGGCTTCCATAACAAATGTATATCAGGGGGCAAAGGCAAGATGGCTGACTGGAGCCAGCCTTCCACAGAGGCTCCTGTCCAGAAGGAGAGTTAAAGGACAGAAGTTTAGCAAGTAAGCTGATGGTTTGGAGCTGAGCCAAGAGAGAAGGTTGAAGAACACACATCAACTCTACTGAGGCGAGCTGCAACCCCAAGAATACAAACAAAAGATACAAAATCCATTGCCAATTGGACGGGAGTCCCCTCCCCCATGAGAATGGCTCGCACTATACTTTCTACAAACAAGCGAGCAGAGTTGAAATGTCCTCCCATTTTATCCCATGGGAGAGACCCTCTAAAAACCAAACCTCCTCCCCCTACGAGGGTGCCATGGCACTCTCCTGCCAAGCATAAAACTGTATATATTCTCTACCTACAATTCTGAACTCCCAGCACTCCCCTCCACTCTCACCCCAAGGTCTAGAAGCTTGTCCCCCATAGAGTCCAGATTCTTGGGCATTTTCTTGTAAGGTGTGGAGCACAGGGGCAAGGAGAAAACGGTGGACTGAAGGAACCATATGGGAAAGGGAAAACGTGGTGCCCCTGGCACAGAGCAGTAGCAGCAGCAGTGGGAACAATAGGGCTTATTCCTGATATTTTGGAAGGACACTCCCTCTCTGGGCAACCTGAAAAAGTTGGGTATCTTCTCTGGTGGCAAACACTGGCAGAATAGATCTGGGATAGTAACGCAGACCTGGTGAGCAAAGTGTATGCCTGAGGCAGTAACAGCCTGGGTGGAGCACAGTGGGATGGAGAATTGAAAACACCTGTACAGAAATGGCATAGTCCCAGGGCGGGGCTGAGCCAGAGTACTGCCTTAGTGAGTCTAAGAAACAACTGGTCCTCAGGGGATCATAGCTGAGACAAAGGGCAGCAGGCCGAGTGTGAGATCTAATTGCACCCACCCCAACACAGACTGCAAGGGAAACAGAAACACCAACTCTGGGCAGCGGCACAGACCAAACAGTACCTGGTCCACAGGGGAATATAGCCAGCACAGAATCGCAAATTCTGCACAAATATAAGTGTCAGGAACATCAATCAGGGCAGGGCTGGAACTGAGTGAACCGGCCCAGCTTCCATTAAACACTTGATGTTTTCAGGCCTCTGCCTCTCCTGCTGGTTGGTGGCAGAGTGTGGAGGCCTGGCTGAGGAGACATAAGATCTCCCTGTGACTCAGGGAGGCTCAAATCCCTGGAGCATCTGCTCATTGGAGGGAACTGGATCACACACAGTGACTGGGTGTGACAGAGGTGCAAGGTGGGGAAGGAGGCATCAACCATCCCAGGCTAATTCATTTTCTGGGTGGGTCTTTCTGACCTCACGGAGCACCAGAGTGAGTCATACTGGAGCTGCCAGCAGACCACTGCTATCTGCCAGAGACCATTTGAACTCTCCCACCTGAGACCAGTGCAGACTGGAACAATTGATTTTAACCTCTTGAACTGGGACAATCACCCAAGGACTATCCAAAGTGGTACCCTGGGTAGGTGGTTCTAGGAAGGTTTGATTTTCCTTTTCCAGTTGTTGCCCATGGCGGGTGGGGTGACTTAATTGCTGGTATTTCTCCAAAGTTGAGACTTCAATCCAGAGTAATTAATTCGCTTGAGTAGAACAGAGACCTGAAAACAAGACAGAGCCACTTAGCCCCAACACACCAAGCAGGTCCCCGGTGTCTCAGGCCATAGCACTGTATGGGTCTTTTGCAAAGCTCTAGGGGAAAAGGTACAGACACCAGTCACAGCTCTTGGGTAAAGGGCTGGTTAATCACTAGTCCAGGAGGCCCCAACCCAACTTCACCTTATCTGCCCATCTAGCCAAACAGTATAATATAAGCATGGGGCAAAAATAACAGAAAAACTTTGGTAACATGAATAACCAGAGTGGATCAACTCCCCCTAGGAACAATTCGGCAGACACAACTGAAGATCCCATTCATTGACAAATGGCTGTGATGTGAGAAATTGAATTCAGAGTTTGGATTGCAAATAATATTAATAGAATGGAGGCAAAGTGGAAATTAGAAATTCAAGGAGCAATTCAAAAGTTGTCTCAAGAATTCAATAAATTTGAAGACAAAAATCACCAAAGATTTTTGACACACTGAGACAAGAATTTGCAGCCCTCAAAGATCTGAGAAATACAATAGAATCACTCAGTAACAGAATGGAGCAAGCAGAAGCAAGGATTTCTGACACTGAAGACAAAGCTTTTGAATGCTCCCAAGCACTCAAAGAGGAAAGGAAATGAAGAGCAAAAACAGATCATTCTCTCAGAGAGCTTTGGGATAATTCAAAGAAAACTAATATTCACCTTATAGGAATTCCTGAAGGCAAAGAAGTTGCTTCACAAAGCACAGAGGCCCATTTTCATGAGATTATGAAGGAAAACTTTCCAGACATGCCTAAGAGATTCTGAAATTCAGATAGCATACGGTTTCAGAACCCCAGCAAGAATCAACCCAAATAAGACAACCCCCAGACACATCATAATTCACTTCACTAAAGTTAATATGAAGGAGAAAATTCTGAAAGCAGCCAGATGTAAGAAAAGCATAACCTACAAGGGGAAGAATATTAGAATGACTGCAGATCTCTCAGCTGAAACCCTTCAAACTAGAAGAAGGTAGTCATCAATTTTTAATCTCCTAAAACAAAATAACTTTCAATCCAGGATCTTGTAGCCAGCTAAAATGAGTTTCATTTATGATGGAGAAATTAAATACATTAATGACATTCACATGTTGAAGGAATTTTCCATAACTGTACCAGCTCTTCAGGGTATTCTCAGACCTATTCTGCATAATGACAAATGCAATCCTCCACCACAAAAGTAAACTCACTCAGAAACTTTTGGTCAAATTCCAACTTCCACACTGGCAAAAGGATTAAAAATGTCCACTGGACTTTTGAAAAACTCAATACCCAAAATTCTACCAGGCTTATCAATATTCTCAATTAATGTGAATGGCTTAAAGAGGCACAGGTTGGCTGACGGATACAAAAACTCAGGCCAGATATCTGCTGCATACAAGAATCTCATCTTACGTTAAAAGATAAATATAGACTCAGGGTGAAGGGATGGTAAATGGAAATCAGAGAAAAGCAGGTGTTGCAATTTTATTCACAGTTACAATAGGCTTTAAGCCAACAAAAGTAAGAAAAGATAAGGATGGTCACTTCATATTTGTTGAAGGTAATACTCAATATGATCAAATTTCAATTATTAATGTTTATGCACCCAACCAGAATGTGCCTCAATTTATAAGAGAGACTCTAACAGACATGAGCAACTTGATTTCCTCCAGTTCCATAACAGTTGGAGATTTTAGCTCTCCTTTGGCAGTGTTGGATAGATCCTCCAATAAGAAGCTAAGCAAAGAAATTTTAGATTTAAACTTAACCATTCAGCATTTGGATTTAACAGATACCTACAGACATCTACAGACATCTTTCATCCTAACAAAATTCAATACACATTCTTCTCATCAGCCTATGGTACATCCCCCCAAATTGATCACATCTTACGTTACAGTCTAACCTCAGCTAATTTAAAAGAACAGAAATTATTCCTTGCATCTTCTTGAACAATCATGGAATAAAAGTTGAACTCAGCAACAACTAGAATCTGCATACTCATACAAAAACATGGAAACAAAATAACCTCATGCTAAACAATAGCTGGGTCATAGATGAGATTAAGAAGGAAATTACCAAATTTTTGGAACAAAATGATAATGAAGACATGAATCATCAGAACCTCTGGGACACCGCAAAGGCAGTCCTAAGAAGGGAATTTATAGCACAGCAAGCCTTCCTCAAGAGAATGGAAAGAGAGGAAGGTAACAACTTATTTGGACATCTCAAGCAACTGGAAAAGGAGGAACATTCCAATCCCAAACCCAGCAGAAGAAAAGAAATAACCAAAATTAGAGCAGAATTAAATGAAATTGAAAACAAAAGAATTATACAACAGATCAGTCAATCAAAAAGTTAGTGTTTTGAAAAGGTCAATAAAATAGATAAACTTTTGGCTAACCTAACCAGGAAAAAAGGGGAAAATCCCTAATTTCATCAATCAGAAATGGTAAAGACAAAATAGCAACAGACTCCTCAGAAATTCAAAAAATCCTTAATGAATATTATAAGAAACTTTATTCTCAGAAATATGAAAATCTGAAGGAAACTGATGAATACTTGGAAACACGCCACCTTCCAAGACTTAGCCAGAATGAAGTGGAAATGTTGAACAGGCCTATATCAAGTTCTGAAATAGCATTAAATATACAAAATCTTCCTAAAAAGAAGAGCCCAGCACCAGATGGACTCAACCTTTTCCAAAATATAGAAAAAGAAGGAATACTACCCAACACATTCTTTGAAGCAAACATCATCTTGATTCCCAAACCAGGAAAAGACCCAACAAGAAAAGAAAATTATAGACCAATATCACTAATGAATATTGATGCAAAAATATTCAACAAGATCCTAGCAAACAGAATCCAGCAACACATCAAACAAATTATACACCATGA
>CAUYON010027276.1:0-26548 GCA_963573935.1 Arctocebus calabarensis
ATGTTCACCAAAATCACTCTCAAAAATGTAAGCCTGGTGCACAGAGCTGCTAACTTGAGGATAGAAATAATGATGCAAACAACATGAGCTGACTGCAAACGGCGCATCTTAGAAGGGTACAAGTGAAACTTACTAAATGTAGAATATAAATGTCTTCATAGAGTGATTAAAAGGCCATGAAGGCTGTGTTAAATAGTTCAATGAAAATATTTCAGATTGTATATGAAGTCAGCACATTGTGCCCCATGATTGCACCAAAGTACACAATTATGATTTAATAAAAAAAAAAAAAAAAAAGAGGCCAGGAAGACACCAGCCTGGAAAGGCAGAGGGAGACGGGACACCTGCAGCCTGTTGTGGGCACAGGTGGCGCCCAGCCTGGATGCACAGAGCAGCACGCCTGTGCCCTCCACTTCCCAGTCATCTAGCCTAACTGCTCAGAGGTGGGTTTTGTAGGTTTTATGGTGTAGGACAGGGGAAATACTTTGCCACAATTTTTTTTTTTCTGGATCTTCTTTATCTCTCCAGAACTTTTCTCTCAATAGGAACTTGCTCCTACTGGGAGCCACTCTCAAGCCAGTTAAGAAAGGATGGGAATGAGATTCAATCAAAGGGCTGTGCTCTGAGTGCACCAGGTCGAACAAAGCGGTCCTCATTCAGTTAAGGCTTCCGGGCTCGTGATCACGGAGACTATTTTGTAATACTTTTCCTAACATGTTTGACTCCATTCTTTGTGAAATACAAAAGTGTCCCATGTACAGGCTGTAATATTACAATCAAATAAAGAACCTCGGTAGCACGCCCCTATGTGGGCCTCTTCTGGAGTACCCTGCACCACCTTGGAATCAGCCACAAGGACCCTGTCCTGCTAATAGGGCTGAAATGAAGTCAAGCCTAGAAGATCCTCTTAACTGCATCTGATAAACAACCACAGCACAATCTGTAGATGTTCCAAATTCAACCCCTGAATGGACAAGTGAACACAGAAGCACACAAATGCACACACACACACGTGCGCACATGAACACTTATGCATGCTGTTGTGCTGACCCAAGTTTGAACATGAGGCAAAAGGGAAAACGTGTGCTCCTGCAGTCATTGATCATAGCACCCTTTCCTATACTGAAATGGGCAAAAAATGTATATAAACAGTAGACCAAAAAAAAAAAAATGGCTACACACAACACACACACAGAGTCTGATCCATCCACACAACACTGTCAGCCTTCATAAACCCTGTAATAGGACAACATGCCCAGCTACGTGGCCCAGGAACCACTGGCTGCTTCTCATGCACAAAAATAGTGTCATAAAGCAAACAGCCTGTTTTCATTGAAAAAGTTAATAATTTGTTGCAAATTTTTCCCTATTATTTTTTAGTTTCTTAAAATAGTGCATTATTAGTTTTTAAAAATAGTGCATTGGATATCCACATGTAAAAGATTGAAACTGGACCCTCACCTTTCTCCACTCAAAAATTGATTCAAGTTGGATAAAGGACTCAACCCATCTTTTCTTTGCCTGTTTTTTCTAGCCTCAATATATATTTATGTGTAAAAGTGACTTTAAATCTAGTTTAAAGAAAAATAGAGTATATATAATTTAATTAAGCTACTGTTTTTATATCTATCATTTCCTCTTGGGCTTCCACTTCTGCCATTTCTCTCATCCCAGTGGAAGTTCTGCTTTCTCAGAACTGAAGATTATTTGTCTTGACAGGAAGTAAACAATTAGGGGTTGAGAGGAAGAACATGCTTCTATAACTCACTTCAGTGTCAAGTGCCACGTGAAGTCTAACCTGGGCAAAGAGCAGCGGGATAGACCTGGTGGCCCTGAACCGGCAAATTCTCCAAGAGGTGAACCCAACCTCTGAGTTCTAAGTGCGAGAACCAATTAGCCAGAAACTGGCTGGAGGCTAAAGTCACAGGTCACATCAGGAGCTGCAAAATTGAGAGTCAGGTGGCCGAATTAGGTGAAGAGTGAAAAAATAAAGAAAATGAATTCTAGAAAGACCCTAACTATCAGAGAGAAGGTGCTAGGAAAGCAAAGGCAAGATTTTTCTGGGATCTATATGACTGCAGCTGTGTTTGGCTTACAATTTCCCTTCACCCTGGAAGCTCCCCCTTTTCCTGGGTTTTTGGGAGCTCATGTGCAAATGGTGACATCATGTTGCTGTGCTTTATTCTGCTATGACACTTCTGCCCTGTCTTCCTGAGGCTTCCGTAGGTTGCTTCTGAACCACTGTCACTTGTGGCCACTTGCAGGTGATGCATTGTGGAAGTGTACTCTTTGTGTCATCAGTCCCGAGCCTCAAGGTCTTCAGGGAAAGAAGCTCAGCATCTAGCAATAGATTAATCCTTCCGAACAGGATCCAAGTTTACTCTTTGCCTCCCTCCTGCTCCTGTGGATGGTGTATGGAAGTCCCTGGGAAAAGAGCACTTTTCATTCCCAAACTGGCCCCAAGCAATTGAAAAGGTTGTCATTTTACAACAAATGGTCCCAGCACTTCTCATAACAGTGATAAACTTATTATGCAAAGTAGTTGCTTTTCAAGTTCACTGGTCCTTTTCCCTTTTAAATATCAAAAAGAACCAGTTCACTCTACTGATTTTGAAATATACCTCTCAGTTAGGTTTTCCTTGGAATTATGAGCAGCTCTTGTAGTTTGGTTTCTGATGGGAATATCTAGCATCTATATTTGCTTATTCATTCATTTGTTCATTCATCTCTTTACACACCCAAGAGACATTATTCAGTGAGAATTACGACGTGATGGATATAATATCACTTTCATTATAGCTTATTAAACATTAAGAAGCTGCTATGAGCCAGTTTGCAATTCTAAATTCCAGGGACCCAAAGTCCATCCTATGCGAGTAAGTTCATAAGGAAAGAATAAATAAGTTGAGCAAAGGATCTAGTGGGCACTTCATTGTGGAAGCAGACAGCAACTCCTGAGGAGTAGAAAGATACCCAGGCAGATTTCATAAAGGAGTGTTGGAAGGGTCAGGTGCTGATTTTAGACTTTAGCAGGGGAAGATCAAAAGCTCAGAGGCAACTCTTCCTTGAGCAACCAAGCTACTAGTCCAATAGAGAGCTGAAGCCATTAGCTGGAGAGGAGGTGCAATTAGATAAGAGGAACAGGAGGGTGGGGAATGAAGAGATGGAATCTATGTCCAGGTACGGTCAGGGAAGTAACTTTTCTGAAAGTTGACCTTAGTCATTGGAAGGATAGTCACCTTGACCGTCCTCATACAACTGGGAACCACTAAGAACACATTGTCTTAGGTAGCAAATAGATGAATTACCAACAAAATGTGGTATCTGGGGACCACTCTAATACCATATCATCTACCATCACAACACGTCTTCTTAGAAGGATTCTATCATTTGAATTGTTTTGTGAGAGATAAAAAAATAAATAAATAAAAACAAAAGTTGAAGGCACTTTCTTTAGGCAGGAAGGGTGTCCATCCTTATCCATCAGAGCATGTTCTTGACATGAACCCACACCAATGACACAGAAAGTACAACAGAGTCAGCTCAGGCCTTTGGGCCCAAGTGTATTTTAAAGTTTTGATGTCTGTGAGACATATCATTTTTTCTTAATTTTCTAATGCATCTCCAGGAACCTGTAGCAATACCTGGCATGAGAGAGAAATTTAAAAAAAAATTTGTTGTGAATGGAATTGAGGGGAGTAACACATGGACAGATGTACTGTGCCTGGAGTCAGATTAACTGGGCCCAAACCCTGGTTCCATCTCATTTAGGCCTCTGCTTCCTTCCTTTATTCTGAAGCTTAAAGGAATGGAATACATGGAAGGCACTTACAGCAAGGGCTGGTGCAAATTCACACTGTTCCTGGCGTATATTCTTCATGATTCATGTTGCTCGTTTCTTAGACCATAGCAAGTTTCAAGTCTGTAATTCTGGAACTCAACTTTTATATATACACATCCTTCCAGAAGTTGTTGAGGCTTCAGACAATCTCAGGGAAACTTGACTTCCAAACAATGTTTTTCAGTACATCGTGTTGTACTTCCAATTCTCTAAGCCACTACAATTGTTTTTCCTCTTCATCAATTTTCTAATGCTGCTCTTGTTGAGGTCCTTACTAATTTCCTAATTGCCAAACATAGGGATTTTTTTTTTAATTTCACCCAACTGGATTTTTCTGGAACATTTAAAACTTTTTTATGCTTTTAGACATAGGGTGTCAATTTGTTGCCCCAGGCTGAAGTGCAGTGTCATTATCTTATCTCTATGCAGCTTCAAACTTCTGGATTTAAGCTGTCCTCCTGCCTCAGCGTCCTGAGTAGCTGGGATTACAGGCATGCACCACCACTCCCAACTAATTTTAAAACATTTTTTTGTAAAGAGGATGTCTTGCTTTGTTACTCAGGCTGGTCTTAAACTGCTGGCCTCAAGCAATCCTCCCAATGTGGTTAGATTAGAGGTATGAGATGCCGCACCTGGCCCAGACACAATTCTTAAGCTTCAAAACCTCTAATCCTCAAAAAGTTTTATTAGGTAAGTAGTATTTTCTAATTTTGCATGAGAAAACCATTGTATATGTTTGTTAGCAATGTTAAACAATTGGCCTTTATTCTACAGGCAATTAGAGACTCAAAGATATCCTTCAAAGATATCATGTTCAACTTCTACAGAAATACATATATCCCGGGAGCATGGTCGATAGGTTTAAGGAATTTTATTGGTGCACAGAAACCTAAGGTAGTATATCCTGCTAATGAAGGTCTAGATTCAAAATATAAAGGCTGTGGCAAAAATATGATGGAGGGAGGGAATGTCTTTAAACATTTATTAGACATTATTATGAAGGTTTATTGACTGGCTGTATATAGGTGGTGGGAAGCAAAGTAAGAATGTTTTTGAAGTTTCTTGTTTGGTAGACTTTACAAACAACATGTTTGTTTAGCCACATTCTATAATTTGGGTATTTAGCCTCTCAGACTGGCTTTGTGCCCTATTAGTCTTAATTAACAGGGTTCAGCTGGGTAAGCAGTTCCCAGCCAGGAGCCACCATGGCCTCTGCTGCTTTCTCCCGCTGACGCTTGCTGTGCCGCCGCCTTTTCCCTGCAGCCTGGTTCTGGCCAAGGAAAGAAGAGTGTTTAGGCTGCTGGTTCCTTGGCCATTCCACTGTTGCTGTTCAGTGACATGGCAACACCATTCTCCTTCTGCCAGGCACCAGCTGCTGCCTTGCTGGGAAAATAAGAATCCAAAACTGTTCTTGGCTGAGTCTTCAGGCTCTTTTGCATCACCAAACTCATGGGCTTTCTCTATCCAGCCCTACCCTGCCCACCCACCTGCACTTTCTTGAGTGATACTGCAGGTCCCTGGCTAACCTAGTGAATTCTTTCTTCTTGCCTTTTGCAATGGGTTTCCTTTTTTGGAAGTTAACAAATATTTATTGGGTGTCTATTGGGAACTGTCAGACTTATGAAGGGGTCATGGCTAGTGGGTAAAGAGAAGGGATGTTCAGAATCAGGAGATGCTGCTGTGGCTAGTGTAGGCATCAGTGGGCATGACTCTTGCAAAGTCTGGAGAGAATGCTGAGAGATAGTGTGAGAGCAGGAGCAAAGAGATAAATCCTTAATGGCTTTGCCTGTCATGAATTCGAGTTCGAAATTTATCCACAAGAAAATAGAAAGGCCTTAACAGGTTTAAACAGGGGTGTGATGTGTCAGATTTGCTCCTTAGAATTAATTCCACTGCAATGTGGAGGTTAAATTAGAGGAGAAAGAGAATCCTGTTAGGACTTCTAGTAGCCAAGCAGGTAAAAGTTATAGAAACTGCACAAAAGAAGTAGGACTGGGAAGAGTGGAGAATGAGTAGATTCAAGGGATTTATAAAGACGTTGATTTGATGAGATTTGGTGATTGACCAGGTTGGGGGGAGAGGGGGAAGGTGAACACCAGTGTCTCTAGGTTATTTCTTAGGCAATATGCCTAATATATAACTTGACTGTGAAAATTAATTCAGGAAATACATTCAACCTCATTGTCACCTAATCTCCCAAGATTCTATTCTCTCAAACTATTTGTTTTGAAGCCTTGGAGTTTCTTCTTTCAAACTAATGTCTTCTAGTAATATTAAATCTACCCTGGAACCCTGAAGAAGGTTCTGTCATTGGCAAACATCAAGCATCTTGATAATTGTTTATGAATTACCAGTGGCCACCCTTCTTGTCCTGAAGTTCAGGAAACTCTTCAATGTACAATGCGTTGAAAAGTGGAGCTGTTCCCTGGGAAGTGAATCATGTTGGTTTTGACTCATCTCTGTTAAGTAAGAAGAAATAATTATAAAATCCTATGAAATCTTCTCCCAATTGAAATGTCACCTAATCTTCAGGTATTACCTAAACACCCCACCACTCCCTTGAAGCCATACCCAGCAGTCTTAGGTTTCTCTTCAGCTTTCTTAGTGAGAGTTGATTCCATCCATTTTGTCCACTTTTTTTTCATTAATTGAAGGACTTGTAGAGGCCGTATCATGTTCTGTGATCTGGTATTAGCCTCTAGGAATGTATAGGGAATAGAACAAGTTGCCTGTACTCATGGAGCTTACGTTTGGTGAGAGAGGGCAGATGAATGAGTAAACAGATAAGTGAACCACAAAAGTTCAGAGACTAAAATGTTACAAAGAAAATTAAAAGAGAAAGTGTGATTGGGGCAAGAGAGGGCTAAGTAATTTAGACCTATATTTAGGCCAATATAGAAAACCTTATTGAGTCAAGAGTGATCAGAAATAGAATCTAGCCAACTGGTGGTTTTAGAGGTGGCTCTTTCTGGGCAAAAATCCTAAGGAAGGGAAAAGTTTGCCTTGTCCAGTATACATGAATGCTTCACTGAGTCTGGAACATAAATTTATATCCATTTGACTTATATTATTCTCTACTTTTCCATATTTGCACTCTGGGTTTCCAGGCTAATTGGATTATTTGCATGCATATTGTTTCTTGCAAAAATTCTACACTCCTTAAGGGCAAGGGTGTATCAAATACTTCGTCTGTTTTCCTTACAACTTCTAGCACAATGCAGAAACATTACTAGGTGCTCAATAAATTCTTGCTAAATTCAATTGAATTTGCTGTAGTGGGATTTCTTTTTTTATAATATGAAGAGTGAACAAAGGAAATCTCTACTAAACAACACAGTGACACTGTAAAAAGGATTCAGAAACAGATAAGTTTCTCCACAAAAATGGTACACTTTCGTTTTAATGCTTGTTATCCCTCAATTTGTTAAAGAATTGTCTTAGTTTAGAAAGTGTTTTCTATGACAGCTTTCCACAGTTTCAAGAGAGAGGAATTTGCCAAGACGGGGCTTTGGTAATTTTAAATAATTCCATTCGTGGCTGAAAGACAAGAACAGGAAAGAAAGGAAAATTTATTTTCCTCATCCAACAACCAATTATCCGGGCAAAAGGCAAAGAAAGGGACAGGTTCCAGAACGCTGAGTCTAAAAGGGAGTTTATGAAAGAGAGTGGATCTGAGAAACAGTGAGGAGCAGAGAAGAGACACTGGTGACACAGTAATTCCAAGGCTAGAAAAGCTGAGAAGCCAAGGTGGCTGAGCTGGAGACAGAATGAAAAATAACAGAATGACAGAGCAGAGGAGGGTGAGGTCCAAGGTGGGGAACCTGCAGCCCGGGGCCACTTGCAGCCTTCTAGATCCTTGAGTGTAGCCTTTTAGCTAAATTGAAATTTTATAGAACACATCCTTTTAATAAAAGGACTTGTTCTGTGAAGTTTGGATTTGGTTGAGGGGCTACACTTGGGGATCCAGAGGGCCCTGTGTGACCTTGAGGCTACATGTTCTCTGTTAGACTCAAAGCAAGAAGATCAGGGTACCCTGGTGATCATCTTGGGTGAAGTCAAGAGGACACCCAAATATAGTCACAATGTCATCTGTACCTTCATTCTTTAGCTGGCTCATAGATGCACCTTGTGCCCAGAACAGCTCCGAGTGTGACCCTTTACTTCCTGTCCTCATCTATGTCCGTGACCCTTCTCGGCTCTTGGCATCATCCTTTTTCTCTGCTGCAAGGGTCTCTGTAGCTGTGACCCCTTGCTACCATGGTAACACCTAAAAGACACCACTGTTTAAAACAGTTCTATATCCACAGCCCTGATTTTGGAGATCCCTTTCCTCTTTCGCCTCACCTCTTCCTTTCTTCCCTTCTTTAGTCCAGCATTTCATCATTCCATTTACTCATTCATTCCACAAGTATTTAAAGTGCCCTCTATAGGCCAGGAACTTCTCTAGGTACTGAGAATACAGTGATGAAGTAGGCCAAGTCTTTTTTCTAAAAGAAAAGGACAGTTTATAGAAAGGAAGATTGTATATAAATATAGAAAAGCTCTTCACATAAGGAAGGAAGTCCTCCCTCTCTCTTAATTAGCAAAATGCAAACAAAATGCTACGTGGAGATAATCATTTTTTACTGCTCAGATTTACAAAATTCACTGATTAACTGTTTAGCAAGGCTGTGGGGAAATAGGAACTTTTACACACGGCTGGTGGGAGTATAAATTGGTACAATCCCTACTGTGGGCAATTTGGCCTTATTTATCAAAATTATATGTATATGTAGCCTTTTACTCACTTCAGGGAATTTATGCTACAGCTATATTTGCACACAGGCAAAATTACAAACAAAACTATCCATTGAATTGATAGAGAAAAGTTCTGAAATACCCAAATGTCCATTAATGGGAGCACATAGTTAAAGTATGGTATATAATAACACATCATGCCATCGTAAATCAAATAATCCCAAACCTCCAAATCCCCCAAACAAAAATAAAATGAAGACTCCCTTCATACACAAATGAAGGGAGAACTGCAACATGGGAAGAGCCAGGAGCCCTGCCATGTGTATAATATTTGCTCTCTTCTGCAAAAAAGAAAAATAAATCTAAGAATGTATACAAATATTTGCTTATATGTTTACAGGGACTATGGAAAGATATATAAGAATTTAATAAATGTGGCCATTTTCTAGCAGAGTGGAACCAAATGGGTGGGAAACCACAAAACTTTTCACTATCCATGAAAATTATTTGGTTTCTGAAACATATGAAAGAGGTGGGTGGATTGCTTGAGCTTAGGAGTTCAAGACCAGCCTGAGCAAGAGCAACACCTGTCTCTACTAAAAACGGAAAAACTAGCCAGGTCTTGTGGTGGGCGCCTATAGTCCCCGTTACTCAGGAGGCCATGGCAAGACTATCTCTTGAGCCCAAGAGTTTGAGGTTGTTGTGGGCCGTGACGCCACAGCACTCTACCTGCTATCCATTCTTCTCTCTGTCAGGGAAACAGTGAGATTCTATCTCAAAAAATAAAAAATAAGAATTACTTAATCAAAGGTATTGTAAAGTTCAGCAAGGGAATGGATGGTGAAAAGAAGTGCTATTTTAGATAAGGAGTCAAGGAGAGCTGTTCTGAGATGGCAACAGAGAAAGAGAAAACCTAATAAACTCAGGGGGTCTTGGAGAAGTCTTGGAGAAGTGTGATCTGAGCCAAGAAAACAGCAGGTGCAAACACCAGGCAGCAGGAGCACACTCATTGTAGGAGTTGGGGAATAACCTACAATGGATTTTTAGAGTATGCTGGGGACAAAACCATGCAGAACCTGTGGGTCTTGGTGAGGGCTTCGGATTTGTTTTCTGTATGGACTACCATTATCTTCTAATGTTCTACACATTTTTCTAGCCCCTTCTTCTTTGTGATTTTTGCCTCCCACTCAGCCAAAGTGCTATGACCAACAGTAAACATTCCCTCCCTTATCTTCCTGCTGTTCCCTTTTGCCAATCTCCATCGTTGAACAAATTTCACTGTTCATTTTTTTCCCTCTGGTTGTGGTACTAATGATGGGCACCTAAGCCTGGTGCATGACTTCTCTGCAAATTCACTCTTTCCAGTCATCCTTGACAATGACTTTATTCACCTCAGATTTTCCTATTGCATCCATTGCATTGACAGTTTCAGACTTCCTTCTCTCTCTGACACCACATAGTCACCACACATTAGTTAATAATCCCACCTCTTGATTTAACATGAACTGAATTCACAGAAGTTCCCCTCATGGAACCCATGATCTCCTCTTCGCTCCAAACCCACTCTCCCACCTTTCTTAGTGAGTGACACCCTCATCCCTCAGTGATCCCATCACAACCCTAGGAATCACTCATGATCCCTACAACACCCACATCTGACTAGAGCTGTAGTGTTATTAATTCTACCTTCTAAATATCCCTTAATTCCAGCCTACTAGTCCAACCTCATTGCTTCTGCCTCAGATCAGTCCCTAAGCATTGCTTATCTAGATTACTGCAGTATCTGTCTCTAAAATGGAACTGCACTGTCCCCTGACCCTAACTCACTGACCACCACCCATTTATACATACACATTTCCCCCAAATTTCCAGTAAGTATAATGGCTTACATTATTTCTCAGTTTAAATATTTTCTAAGTATCATCTGGATAAAAAAAAATGCTTGACAAATAATCCAAGGTTATTTATTATCTTCTTGGGGAAGCATGTTTTAACTTCTTTGATTTCTACTTCTCCAAGATGGGGGTAATAAAGGAAGCAACCTCATGGGGCTAGCATGAGAATTAAGGAGAGACAAGATGTGCAATGCTCTGAAGGGAACTGGACTATATTTAATATTTTGGAAAGCTAGTTATTGTGATTAGCACCTATTTTCAACCCATCCTCACCCCCTCCTCAACATACATCAGTCCCTGAAAATACTTGAAGTTTTATAACTAGTTTCTGGTCTCTCTCCCTCTGAGTTTATGCATTCTGTTTGGAACACCCATCCATGCATTTAGCATCAGTTCTAATGCATCAGAACCATAGTAGATATCCATGTCTGACAACATATGAAGATTGCTACCATTATATAGTGTTCATGACTTGGTGTGATCTCCTCCTTCCCCTTGAGGATGGGTGGAACCTGTGACTTGCTTCTAGATATACAGAGCAAGTGCTTGCATGCCTTTGATTATGCTACCCAAGATTGCACTTCCCATTTTGCTGGAGTCGCTCTCTCCCTTGCTGACTTTGGAGAAGCAAGCTACAATGTCAGACAGTGCTTCATAGCAAAAAAAAAAAAAAGGGGGTGAGGATGTCCTCCAGCTGTCATTTGGCAAAATAATGTAATCATTATTACAGCACTTAGAAGGGAATGAATGGTATCAACAACGATTCCAATGATGTACACTTAGAAGAGGACCCTTCCCCAGTAATGCCTCAGATGAGACCATAACCCCAGACAGCACCTTAATTCCAGCCCTATAAGACTCTGCAAAGGACCCAGGTAAAACATGCCCCCAAACCTGGACCATTGATATTGGAAGATAATAAATATATGTTGTTTTTAAGCTGCTAAATCTAAAGTAGTATCATTATGTAGCAATAGACGCTGATACATTATCTGTCTGTACTCTCTAAGGATTACAGTCCTTATCCCTTGCTTTCTCCGTGTCTATCCTCTGGCTTTGGAGACATGTGAGGGAGATTACTACATTTTCCTTGCACAACAAGGATATTAATTACCTATTAATTACCTGTTAAGTATCTAGTAGGTACTTAATAAGTGTTCATTGAACATATCTTTTTTCCTATAATACTTTCTTAATAAAGCTGACAAAGTGATTGGATTTTTGATTGGGTGCCAGGAGATAAAAACTTGTTCTGTAAGTGTATGGAACTGAAATAGATCATGGGGTTAAAAATGACAACTGCATAGAGATGTGCATCTAAAGCCAACTTTTCAATGGAGTTTTCTTGATTAATGAGTTTCTTCATTTATATAGACACTAGAAAAAAATTTTAAAAGTTCTGTTTCCTCTTGTAGTACACTTTCAAAGGCACTGACTTCTCATTATTAATAATCAAACACCACTCTGGAAAATGAGCAAACTTGAAATGACTAACTTTTAGCTTTTAAGACTTACTATTAAAATGAAAAGTTAAAATTCCTTTTTTATAAAATTCATGTTACACTTTCACTTGGATAATTTACTACTTTGAAAAATGGCAGTATCCTTGTTTCATCTTTTGGTTAACTAACCTGTTTGAGGAGTTTCCTTGCTGAGAACATTCCAAGGGTTGGTTTGTTTGTTTGTTTAATTTTTTGGAGGGGTTATTGGGATCAAGTACTATATTATATTATTCTCATTTTTATAAATGTGTTTCCCATGAAATTATAACACAAATTTTAGCCAGAAACCACAAATAATCTAGTATGATATTTATTTTTATCAGCAGATAATCAATTAATATTTATTGAAGTGAATTAAATCTAGTGTTTATTGTGAATACATCTGCTTGAAGATAAAGTGAGGTCTAGGGATTACATGATGGAGGCTTGTATTACAGCTCCAAGCTACATCATAAAGGGCAGGGGTCCTCAAACTTTTTAAACAGGGGGCCAGTTCAGTGTCCCTCAGACTGTTGGTGGGCTGGACTATAGTTTTTTTTTTTAAAAAAACTATGAACAAATTCCTATGCACACTCCACATATCTTATTTTGAAGTAAAAAAATAAAATGGGAACAAATAACGATATTTAAAATGAAGAACACATAAAGTTAAATCAACAAACTTACCAGTGTTTCAATGGGAACTATGGGCCAGCCTGCTTTTGGCTAATGAGATGGTCAATGTCCGGTTCCATATTTGTCACTGCTAGTATAACAAATGATGCAAGTGTGCCTCAGTTAGTCTAGATTTGGTTGGAGATTTCAGATGTTTCATTCTGGAAAAAGTCTGTTCACAGACATAAGTGCTGCCAAAGATGGTTGCCATTTTGAGTGCATGGTTCCTGAGATTAGGATATGTCTCAGAGGGGAGAGATGCATAGAATTTAGGAAGGCTGCTTGACTTGAATGCATCTTTCAGAGAGTCACAATTCTGCAGTTCAGCCAGTTCCATTTGGTAAATTGTATCCACACTTTCTACCTTTTTTTTTTTTAATTTCAAGATACTTTATTCTTAAAACAGGTCACAAAACACTAAGCTTTGGGCCCAATCTGCCACTGTACAAGATACAAATGCTTGCTGAGCAGCATGCTCTTTCATAGCATGTCTGAAAACTGAATAAAAATCCATATAAAATAAATATTCAAATAGTTTCCATAGGAACACAGATAAGTGTGACCCCATCTCCTAATCTTACATATTGCTGCATCTGTGCCAACCCTACTCTTACAGAGACCCATTTCCAAACTAGCAATAATTAAGTTAAATGGTCCCTGCAAATCCCTTAATTCAAGCTAAACTTGCAGTTAACAGCTACAGAATGATATCTACACATTAGTACTAGCTGAAGCACAAGTTGCTGGGTGATGTATCATTCCACTTTCCCAAGCACAAGACACAGGCAGAGTGCCAACTGCCAAGAGCAGAGTTCTGCTCTTCTACTTTGGGTAGGTAGTCAGGGTTCTGGATTTGCTGCATGAGTTGCCACATTGGCCTGACATCACATAGTACTGCACTGCCAAGAGCAGAGTTCACACTCTGCTCATCACATAGTTCTGCACTGCCAAGAGTACTTTGGGTAGATAGTTGGGGTTCTGGATTTGCTACATGAGTTGCCACATCAGCCTGACATCACATAGTAGATAGTTGGCCCCTGGAATCCATTGAAAATAGAAGCCACAGCTACAGTGTAAGCACCTATATTTTCAAAGAGCATCCAGAGGCCCATGTGCATTTGTGGCAGGTCACAGCATTCAACTATCTAGTCAAGGCCGTCGCATGTTGGTCCTCATATGCTGGATGAATAATAACTCTCATCTGGTTTAGGTCTCTTTTGCAGAAGAGATTTACATGAGCATGATCATAAAGGATGCAATTAAACGATCCATATACTCCATCATTGATGTAATACATAAAGGTTTGTTCACTGGAATCATCTTCATCATCAGAGCCTAGCAGTTCCTTTAATACAATTTTTTTGGCAATGATATTAACTGCAAGTGTCAAGGCTGATGCAACATAATATCTGCCTGGCTCAGCTATGATTCTCACTCCAGAGTCTGATGGAAAGTACTTATCCAATGATGGGTTGATTACACCAGTGATCTCTGCAAATTTAAGCTTCACATCCTCAGTTCGGGAAAACCACCACCAATATCAAGCAGGTACATGTTGAAACCAACCTCAGCTCCCAAGTCAAAGACACATGGGGCATCAGAGATTGCCTGCACAAAGGTCTCAGGATCAGTACAGCTACTTCCTATGTGGAAGCTGACACCAGTGACATCAATATTTAGTTCTTTTGCCCATTCCAAAAGAAGTCTGCTGGTTTTGAGTGTGGCAGCAAATTTAACACCAAGTCAACAGGCTGCTTTGGAATCATCAGTGGCAATCCACAAAACCAACTTGGCCTTTGGATGTGCTCTGGCAACTTTCATCAACTCAACTTCATTGTCAAAAAGTCATTGTCTCGACTCCATTATTGGCAGCATACTTAATTAGAGACACTTGTTTACAAGGATTTGCATAGATAATCCTCTCTGGAGGCACCCAGAGACTTTGAACCAATTGTATTTCAGTCTTTTTTTTTTTTTTTTTTTTTGAGACAGAGCCTTAAGCTGTCACACTGGATAGGGTTACAAATCACAGCTCTCAGAAACCTCCAATTCCTGGGCTCAAGTGAGTCTCTTGCCTCCACCTCCCAAGTAGCTGGGACTACAGTCACCTGCCACAATGCCCGGCCATTTTTTGGTTGTAGCCATCATTGTTGTTTGGTGGGCCTGGGCTGGATTCGAACCCATCAGCTCAGGAGTACATGGCTGGCACCTTGGCCCGTTGAGGTAGAGGCACCGAGCCTGTATTTCAGTCTTGCTAGCTAAGTCAAATCCTGTCCCAATGGCAAAGAGGGTCTTCACAATGGCTCTACTGTCATTACATTGACTGCATATAATGGAGGAAGAACTTTTAGCCATCTTCAGTGTTTCTTCAGAACATCTTCGAGGGTTGGTGCCTGTGGCTTAAGGAGTAGGGCACCAGCCCCATATACTGGAGATGGCGGGTTCAAACCCAGCCCTGGCCAAAAAAAAAAAAAAAAGCTACAAAAAGAACATCTCTGAGGTCTGCTACATGGAAAGCATCCTTATCATCAGAAGAGGAAACTTCATTGACTTTTTGATCCAGAATGTTCTTGGCAGTAAAATCTTCATCAAGCAAGTGGCAGTCAAACTCTTCATTACTAACGTTGTTCATTAGTTTCTTGATGTCTCTTTGAAAAACTAAGAGAAGGAATTTAAAGAAATATTTCCAGCTTCTCACAAAGGCAATTCTCTAGGAATTCTGAATCCCACTGAGTGTGTCCTCCGAGCAACAGTGGAAACATTCTTAGAGCATCCAGGTGTCACAGGCCAGCCCCATGCAGAAGCCAGAAAACTGCCACCTGCACAGAGCCAGAGCAGGAGCTGCAGGAACACTCGATCGCCCTGTCGCACCTTTCAGGGTCTGGCTCCCGCCTGCCAGAGATGCCAGCTTGAGGTGGCGCTGGAGCAGCAACTTCAGGGACTGACCTCCACATTTTTAATCTTTATAGAAAATGGATTATGGAAAAGCTGTATGTCCTGCATATGGAAATGAAGCTGTTTAAATCTAAATTGGAACTCCTTTTGCAACTTTTCCAGTGAATCCACACATGTTTTGTTGGGGAATGCAACCAATGATTTTTCCACTAACAGATTTTGCAGTGGGATGAGTCCACTGCTAAACAGGACAGACAGCCAGTGGAGGCAAAAACACCTGTTAGGTCGCAGTTTGAGGACCCCTGGTCTATAGTATGTGATAATAGTGAAATTTCATTCTTTTCCATGTGAAAATTGTGGTTTTCCAATGTCATTTATTGGATAGACTATCTTTTCCTGATTGTGTTCTTGGCACCCTTGGTGAAGATCAGTAGGCTGTATACATACTTTTGTAGGGGGGGTTCTCTATTGTTTTCTATTGGTCTATATGTTGTTTAAATTTAATATATATATAGAATATCTTTTGGAACATACAAATCATTCAAAACCTGTTAACTCTTAATTTTATTATTCTTCTGTATATGTTAAAGAAGAAGAATTATAATAATTTCCATTTATTAATTTCCTAAGTCCTGAATATAGCATTATTGTAAGAAAAAATAGTAAACAAGAATAAATTTTAGTAACTATATGTATATATAGAGCAGTGTACATATTAGAAAAGCAATACTACATTGAAATTTGAAAAATTGTAATATTCATGCAAAATGTAAACTGTAATTGCTATGTCCTGTTTAACCTATTTATTTCTGTAAGAATTGTGAAAAAGAGAAAGACTAAGAAATTCTCCAAGCCTCTATTCCACCCACAGTATATTCATCTAGGAAGTCATTGAAATAAGAGAGTACAGTAGTATTCACTTTCATATATTCACAGTGGTTTGTTTTCACAACCAATATTTTAATTAAAAATGCTCTAATGTGATTTTCAACTTTAAGGAAAATATAGCATATTCAAGACACTTATTTTAAGAACTTAATAAAAGAATTAATCCTCTTTTTTTTGAAGTATTTCAGATAGCTATTGAAAGTCTAGCAGTGAAGCAATGAGAGTTATTCTCATGTCTCTTAGCTGTTCATTAGTTTGATATATTTCCTTCAGTCACCATTACTGCCAGACTGCTGATCGATTACAGCACACAGGTTGGCTTCATTATTAGATGGCTCTAATTATTTTGGATCGGTATTGAGAAGTTTATTTTTAGAAAGGAAATGCTAGGAAGGATTTAATCCTTAAAATGTATTTTAAATTCTAAAGATGATTATAAATGTACTGAACTCATTAGTAGGTATTTAAAGTAATAGTTGGGAGGTCATGTTCAATGTGGATCCATTTCTAAAAAGTGTCATGAAAATTATTCTGAAAGAAGAAAATGTTTCTATTAAATCTCTCATTTAAACTTTTTCAGCACAAAGAACAATAAAACTGTGTTAAAAATAAGAAATTCCCAACTCTAGTTAATGGTCAAAAAAGACCAAAAGAATATAGTTAAAAACAAAGAAGGATTCTACTATGTTGGTTTTAAATTCTTGTTTTCTATGCATTCCTGGAGTTCTTTCAGAGCAGCATTATTCTTAACAAAGGTAAGTAATCTTGTTATTTCCTTTGGCCACTGAAAGAGAAAAGCAATGCCTAGATATGACTGTTAATATTTCTATATGGAAAGACAGTCCATGCCCTTGTCAAAGTTCTTGTTTTTTCATTCTAAAAGCTATGTATATAACATAGAATCCCACCATATTCTAGAGCATAGTATCCTGGTATGCAATTTGGCATATTGTCTTAGGCTAATGCTTTCTGGGGTGTAATGTATCTGACAAATTAAGTGAATCAACTGGGGGAAAAACCAAAACAATGCCAATGTTATATAGATATGAGTACTATCTTTGCATATGAATAAAGCACTTTTTTGAAAATTATAATTTTTATACACTATTAATTCTAAAAATATTCCTGCACAGTAATTTTTAATATGTCAATTAGGTTATTCATTTGTTTCTGTTCTTCATAGTTTAAAAAATTACAACTATATCCTTAAGGTAGAGAAAATATTACAAAGATCCTGAGATCACTCCTTTACTAATGTTTAGAGGCTATGAAGGGAGCCATTAATGCTTTAAGAGAAAGAGGCGACCCATAAATTTAAATTAAGTATTTTTCCATTTATTAGGCTCACTTTACAGATGAACAAATGAAATAAACAAACAAAGAAAGGAAATGGCTCCATTTCCTACAGCTCAAAAGTACAGAGACTATTTCCAGCCACTATGATACAGTAACATTTTAGAGTATGTGGATATTTAAGGCAAAACAGCATGAACTATATGCCTCATATTCATATGTATATGCGGTAACAAAGAGAAAATAAGGAAAAGAGAAAATATTAGTGAAGTAGCTAGCAAAAATTTATAAATAGACAAAAAATATTTTAAAATATTCTAGAAGAGATTTTGGATTTAACAATTAAATACATTATAAAACATCCACATAGAACAAAAAATAATCTCCCCGTGGAAAAGCATGTTTTAAGAGTGAGGAGAAAGGAAGGGCTGAAATGATCGGCCCAGTTGAATTTTCTAAACACTCGGAGGAGAAATTAGTGAGTTGTTGAAAAGAGAACCCGATGCATCGCGGTGCTCATGTCATCCCTCTCACAGTGAAGGAATCACCAGGAGTAGGCAATGAGCCTTTGCCCTCTCATACGTGTAGACGCCTTCTTGAACTTCAATTTTATTGCTTAGTAAACCAGATAACTAAACTGGACTTGAAATAAACAAGATAACTGAACAGCTTGAAATATCTGTGTCACAGATACCTTCCTCTGCTCTCTACAGGGTGATGAATAGTTAGTATTCCTCATAATAGACCCTTGTTAATTTTGAAAACTAGATGGACTTTTTTTTTTGAGACAGAGCCTCAAGCTCTCACCCTGGATAGAGTGCTGTGGCATCACAGTTCACAGTAACCTCCAATACCTAGGCTCAAGCAAGTCTTCTGCCTCCGCCTCCCAAGTAGCTGGGACTACAGGCGCCCACCACAACGCCCGGCCATTTTTTCGGTTGCAGCCATCATTGTTGTTTGGCAGGCCCAGGCTGGATTCGAACCCGCAAGCTCAGGTGTACGTGGCTGGCGCCTTAGCCCACTGAGTCACAGGCGCTGAGCCTAGATGGACTTTTTTAATGGCACATATATATGCCATTCCCTACTTTTTATATGCGACATAATAAAGGACTGTAAATTTATTTGGCATTTTATGAAGCACATCTCATATTTTCTTTCTGCGTCCCACACAAATATTCCCTCAAATGATTGTTAGACTTGTCATGATCAGGAATAAAGCAGTCATTGGACGGGGACCAATAAGTAAGGCAAAGTAGAATGCAAGAAAAAGTCTGGGTTTTGCATAGACTTAGAAATGCAATCAGTGCTTTTCAATCTGGAGATCAGCAAGCAAAGATAAAGAACTAGAAGAAATTCAATATGTGTAGACAAGTATTAGATGAAGATAAAAGTAGACGGAATTTAAGAATGTATATTTAGACCATTTTGAAACAATCTGTGAAATTCCAAATGTCCACTGAAGAGAGATGTGCTGGGACATGAGAAAGTGAAAAGTGGACTTATCAGGCACTTAATACCAGAAGACCACAGGACTAGTGTTTAAAGGCTAACAATGTGCCCCTTATAGCAGATGAGCAATCTAAAAACAGATACAGCAATAAAAATTACTTACTCCTCAGTTCCCAAACTGTTAAAGATAATATATAAGGCTTTATTAAAGTAATAAATGAACTGGGGTGAGATGAAGCTGAGGTGCCAATGGTTAAGCATAATTTTCATTGTAAACAACTCAAGGTATGGGGAATGTTAAATAATATTCATATGTGTCAACATTGAAATTTTAGAACTGGATATTATGCTCCAACCCTAGTAAGGGACCCATAAAATCTGACACATAAAATCCTCAAAAAATAATATGTATGATTAATTATATGACTGGAAGGCAGATACATATACAGATGAAAAATATACATATATATATATAATTAGATATATGTAAATATATACTATATGATGAAGAGAGAAAGAGAGATGGATATAGCCAGGAAAGGGATAAAGTAAAAGATAGAAACAAAGAGAAAAGTTCTTCCTTGAAGGTGAAGATATACATTACATAGGTATAAAATAAATATATAAAAGGGTAACTTTTTCTAAAGTTTAAATGATGATGCCTAGGGGATCCAAGTATGGAATCCAGACTGTGAAAAATGAATCTAATGCTATTAAAATGTTACAAGTGGGAGAAAAATAAAGGCTAAGCTAAGGAAATTTGGCAAATGGTGTTTTGACTAAAAAAGGCTAAGGAAAACAGACTGCACACAGGCACTGCATCTCAGTTGCTGAATTTGCTTCTCACAGGGGAATTACGAACAATTCTAAAATTGTTTTATATTGATATTAGGAATGAAGAGAATGAATAAATACAGGATACTGGATTGTGGTGAGCCATGATTTGCACCCTGGGAAAGAAAGTCATAGATAACCAAAAAAGGGAAAGCGAGAATGGACCACATAGCAATAGGGTACAGAGGAGACATCAGTGTAAACTCACGCTTAGTTTAACATACATACATAGGTACAAAAACATTTATAGATATTTGTGTGCAAGTGTGACTATGTAGTATGCATGTGTTATTACTCAGCTCTGTCAGTGGATGAGGTATAGAAACCACACCCCACTAACAATGCCAAGAATTTGGTTTCTCCACACCATTGTCCAATAAAAAGAATTGGCTAATTACAGGGTTCACACAAGGATCAAGGATATTACCAAATGAGCATGTAACATCTTGCAGTACTCCAAATGACATTTTTGAAGGAAAGAAAGAAATATAAGGGCGTAGGGCATGTTGCAGAGACTCAAGGGACCCAAAAGGGCTTCTGTGCCAAAGCTGCAGGGATTTGAGAAACATGGTAAATAGGGCAGTGTTAAGTTTTAAATCGAACACTGAAAATTATTCAAAACTCCATACTGATCTACATCGATGATCCCTGAAGTTAATGGAGAAGCTGAAAATCTCTTTTAAGGTAACTTTCCAGATAATTCTCACCTCAAGGAAGTAAATATTATTTCCTCCTGCAACTCCACCTTGTGTGTAGAATTAGCTTCCAAGTAATGGAGTATTGAAAAGAAAAATAGTAACTTTCCAGTAGGGAAACCTGCGGAACACGACCTTAGTTGGAGTAATTAAGTTATCATCAGTGATATTCACCATGATATTGAGAATTTCAGGTAACCTTAATATGATGTGATGAAAAAATATAAATTATCTAACACTTCACATTTACAGTATATTTTTCAACATAATAATAATAACTCATGAGGTCTAATCATGAGAAAAACTTCATACAAATCCACTCTTAGAAACAAAGTGTCCAAACAATTACCCCAAATCTGTCAAGACCATGAAAAATAAGGAGACATTGAACAGAAACAAGAGAGAAGGACAGAACCCTGGCCAGTCAATGTGAACCGGGAAAGGGAGCACAGAAGAGGTGTTCATCAAGACACAGGGGAACTTGGAATGGTCTTGGATGTTGTCAATGGCAATATACTAACATTAGCTTCTCAGTTTTGACAAATGTACTACGGTTGGTAATACTAGGTCATAATATTACAGGATTGAACCTGGCTAAGCAAGGGGCATTTTGGAACTTGCTGTACTGACTTGGCAACAATTTTGTAATTACTTCAAAATAAAAAAGTTTACTTAAAAATATAAAGAAGGGTGAAGCAATAGAATCTAACATGTTGAGGAATATTATTACAGAGAGAATATGAAGAAATGTCTCTGGTTCCATTTGACCAGAAACAGAGTAATCAAACTGAGTAATGCATATTCCTTCAGGCAGAACTTGGATAGAGACCCCTGAGATAGATAAGAATAGGGGAAAAATGTCCTAGGCAGACAGGCAAGAGCAAAGATTCTGAATTGGACTCACAAGTCATTCACAATTATACATAAAATATGTAAGGCACTACCAGAAACAGAGTAAAAACTGGTAAAAAGTTTGTCTTCTTTTATTTGACAGTATATAATACTTGGACTTTTCTTTCTGGCTTATTTACAAATTCATTAGATTATCATATATTTAAATAGAGTGCATATTGACTTCCTTTAGGCTTCTGTATACACAGCTAAGTTTAAATTCTCTTATATTTTAATATATTTTTTCCATTTCTAATTCACATGACAGGTTTCTCACATTTTGGCCATATATAATGCTAACATGTAAGATCACCCTTTCCAAATACATATGTTATATACACTTGTGTAACTTTAGCTTCTTAGAATTAACAACAAAAAGTTTATGTTTTCAAAGCACAGCTCTTTAAATTATATACAGAGTTTGAAATCATTAAAGTAAGTATCTTCTGTAAATGATTAATAAAATTTTCTGAGTAGCCTTTTTATAAGATATAATTTAAACAGTTTTGAAGTCCAGGGATATTAGTTACTGTCCATTAATTCTGATAAAATAAATAGAGTTCCCAATATTGCCTTTTTTTATACCTGATACATTATAGCTATTCAGAGAAGTTCAAGTTTATCAGTTGAACTACAATCTGTTTATATGGAATAAACTAATATTCACAGTGTCCAGTAAAATCCCACAGATTTTGGATGAGCAAGCATGAAAAATAGAGAAGAAAGTGTGTTTGCTCATAATAAAGTGTAAGTTGAAGAGGCACTTTATTAAATATAATAATGTTAATAGGTAAAATTATCTATTTACATATTTTGAGAACAAGAACAAGGTGAGTCTAAATATAATGAAAGTGTCATTTCTGTTACATTCAAAAATCATCTTCAAAATTAATATTAAAAATTGGAGAAGAAAACTAATATATTTTCTGACCTTCTGATACTCATGGTAGATTAATTTATAATAACATTTACATTTTCTCTGGTTAACAGTTTTTATAAGATATCACTTATCAAACTAATTACACAAGGTTTGGTGATATCTTGCTGTTTCTATTCCCTTCCATAACAGGGAGGCAATACAAATAAGACATTTAAAAATGAGATGAAATAAAAGCTACTAAAACAATCAGAGCACAAAGATATTAGGAGAATTAATAAGCAAGGAAATGCTTCTAATTCCCTGGTGGGCTTGATTATCTTTTGCCAAGTCAAGTTCCATAAAATCCGATGGAGTAAAAAAAGGGGAAAAGCAAAAACGTTCCTTTGTTCATAACGTTATAATTCTAACTGTTGCATTGTTTCCATAAAAGTCACTGAGTGTGATTCCAAGAATATTTTTAGGGCATTAAAGGTCAACATTCCATAACAAGACATTAATATTGTACTTTTTTCAGAGAATACAATTAAAACTAATAGATTTTATCTTTAAAATGATACAATATGTTTTCCGAAGAAGAATTTTTTTAAATGCTAGCTTATTTTGTTTCAGTATTAAACCAATGTAAGAATTTATATGTTCTTGCCATAAGTTAGTACTTCTGACGACGGGAAGAGGTTTAAGACTCTAATAGGCTGTGGAATTGTGGGGCTAGTACAATTCTCTGTTCTCAGTTCTCAGTGTGCTGTTGGCTGAAAAACGACAAGACACGCTGAAAGCAAAGCCAGCAAGAAACAAAGTTTATTGAGGAAGAACAACACCACAGATTTATAGAGCAAGAGCCAGATACATTTTCACAGATGGCCAGCTGGTCTTCACCATAACAAGAGGCCCTAGTTATGTTTTGGAGTCCTGTTTCATATAGTCTAGATCAGGCCCTCCTCATAGCTCAGAGGTCACCAGCAAACCACTTTGATGGACAGTTGAGGGTTCTATGGCCTGAGTCTTACTGTGTATGCAGATCTCCCAGGACCTTTCTGAAAGCCCACTGTGTGTGGTTCAGAGGGAAAGGGGGTAAACTGCAACAGAGATTTAAGCTCAAGATATGATAATTAACCTTAGGTTTTTTAAAGTCACTATCCAGCCCCTGCAGTGCCTCAGCTGCCCGGTTGGGCTGGGGAATTCCCCACATTCTTTTGCAAACTGGCATTCCCCCAGGTGTGACATTTGCTCAGGACAGCATTAAGGCCAGTTGCCAGCCCTGTCCTTACTGCCCAGGTGTGGCAATTGCGCAAGGCAGCACAAAGACTGGAAGGCTGTTTTTGTCCCTAGGACAGCCAAGGAGTCCTCACTATCTAGCTAATGAAATATTCTGTGCTAAGCTTTTTATTTCACAGAGAAAGGAATTGAGGATTTAAGAACTAAACGACTTTCCAAAGGGCACATGATACATTTATGGGATAAGCACTCCTCTCCTAACATAAAATTTTTGCCTTCCTACATTATATTTTAGGACCTACCTCTGTTGTAGTATACCTTTCACGCATATCTTGAATGCCATGAAGGGATTAGGGAAGTGTGTGAAAGTTTTATCACTTTTTGTTTAGATAGGCATGTTAGGTAGACAGTGAGGAACTCTGGCTTTGTAATTAACCTTAGGTTGCTTTAAGTCACTTTCCAGACCCTGGGCTAACTGTCCCTTTGACTGGGGAACCCTGCATTTTTTTGAAAATTGGCTTTCCACCAGGTGTGACAGCTGTCATTTGTTTAGAGACAGAAGGGGATGTCCCAATTGGTGCAGCATGGAGGAATTGACCCACCTGGGAAGAAGGACAAGGACAGGCCCCATGTTTGGTGCTGCCCCACCTTAATCCTGCCCCAAACAACTACCCTACTTGGAGGAAGGAGGAATACCCTGCTACTCTGTATAAGAATGCAGGAAATCCCCTCGCCCGCAGCCCAGTAGCCCAGGCACTGGAGGCTTTGTAAAGCGACTTAGAGTAACCTGAGGCTAATTATCATGCCATTAAAGTGGTTCCATAGTGACATCTGAACCAGGAGGAAGGCCCAATCATACACTGTAAAACAAAACCATACACTACAACCACGGCCTCTTGTTGCAAGAGGGACCTGTTTATTACCCAGCGAGTGTGTCTTGCTCTTGGTCTATGAACCTGTCTTGCCCTTTCTCAATGACCTTTGTTTCACGCTTGCACTGCTTTTGGTGTGTTTGGTCACTCTTTGGCCAAGAGCACACCAAGAACCAAGAATAGACTGCCACCCAATAGGCACTTCTGTGTTACTTGGTTCATTCCATTCCTTGTCGTAAAAATGAATCGATACACTTGGTCACAAAAAGTGAAGTCTACCTACCCTACTTTGTAAAAAAGTTGTTTTTCATATCTATTAAAATATTAAAGCTATAAGAACTTAATTCAAAAACTTTCATCACCAAATATATTTTTTGGTCAATTATCCTATGTATATACACCTATTTCATTCTTAAGAAATATATAAAATGTATAAAGTTTTTTAAATTATTGTTATATAACCTTGTGACAATTTATAATGAAATTACTGTAATAAAAATAAAAGACTATGCACTAATACATTACCTTTAGCAATAATTAGTCATTAACTTTCTCATAATAGGGAAATTTTGACACATAACTTGGAAAAAGGCCATAATAAGATTAATATTTGATATTTGATGTAACATTAATAGATTACTACTAGAGAAAAACTGGCCATAGATTTTCAAGTGTTTTGACATATATAGGATTGAAAGTTTAAATTGTACATGAACTTTATGGCCACCCTGTATTAACCCAATTTAATTATGCATGCTTTAATAATGAGACAAGCAAATATGCTATGTGACTTTTGAATAATTATTTGTCATTACATCATGAAATGTGGAAAAGAAATATAATTGTATGAGATTGAGGAGGAAATTGCCTGTGTAGTGATATGGCTATAAGACGAAAGCCTTTCATTTGCGCTTTCTACCATTAACAGAACATCCATGGAGGGTTATTGTGTTCTGTTTTTTTCTTTTTTTTTTTAGATTTATACTCTCTCCAATTCTCTCTTCTTTTCCCACACAATCCTCATCCGTAAACTAGTCTTACCCTTAAACATAAAGTCACCGTAATTATCGGCCCCCAAATGATCCATTAATGCTTTCTTTGTATTGTTAGTCTGTAATTTTATTCAAGAAAATAAATAGTTCATGATCAATAAAACACTTTTCCTTATTTCTATTGCATTATTGAGATTGCATTGCAATGGTAATTCCTGTTATTTCTTAAGTTTTTCCTCTTTCCTGTCTCCACTTTGATCAGGGAAAATGTGTATAAGTGTAATTGACATACCCACTGCCTCACTTACACATTAACTTAAAGACACATTAGTTTAGTTAGATTTATATACCAATACATATTAATTTTATACATAAGTGTGTACATACACGATATATGTCACAGATTGTTTTGCTATATATAGCCACTACTATTCCTTCTCATAAATAAGGCTATATAAATAAGACATTCAAAAATGAAGCTAAATAAAAACTATTAAAACATTTAGGACACGAAAATTCATGTATGATCAAAGTATAATATTATGAGTAAAAGCTTTTGATACTATCCAGCATCCTTTTATGATCAAAAAACTTAAGAAAATGAGTATAGAAGGGACATGTCTTAAATTGATAGAGGCCATCTACAGCAAACCCACAGCCAATGTCGTATTGAATGAAATTAAATTGAAATCATGTCCATGCAGATCAGGAACCAGGCAAGGTTGCCAATTGTCCCCACTGTTTGTAAAAATGTTTATATTTATTTATTTATTTACTTACTTATTTATTATTAAATCATAGCTGTGTACATTAGTACAATCATGAGGTACAATGGGCTGGTTTCATATACAATTTGAAATGTTTTCATCAGATTGTTTAACGTATACTTCATGGCATTTTCTTAGTTATTGTATGAAGACATTTGTATTCTGCATTTAGTAGGTTTCGCCTGTACCCTTCTAAGAAGCACCATAGGTGTGGCCCCACCAATTATCCTCCCTACAATCAAACCTCC
>CAUYON010027277.1:0-83516 GCA_963573935.1 Arctocebus calabarensis
TCTTCATACAATAACTAAGAAAATGCCATGAAGGGTATGTTAAAGAGTTTGATGAAAACACTTCAGATTGTATATGAAACTAGCACATTGTACCCCTTGATTGCACTAATGTACGCAGCTATGATTTAATAAAAAAAAAAAGAATTAGGAAAAACTGTCAAAGAAAAAAAACATCAGGTAGTACAAACACACCAGTGTGCATGAGAAACACCTGCAGGACTGGCAGAATCACAGATTGTAAGGGTGTGATAGGCGATGAAGGATTTCTGGGTTATGACTGATGGCTGAGAATGATAGGATTTCACATAGTGGGTCTAGAGAGGCTTGAGAATCTGGATTAAAACAAGTTTCCATCCAAGGGCTAGTTCACGCTTTGAGAACCTCATCCTAGAGAGAGTAAATTTTCCTTATTTGTAAAAATTAGGAACTTGATTAAAAAAAAACACAACAAACCTCTGATACCTAGGGTAGCATGCAAAGATTTGTGATTCTTAGTACTATGTATCATTTTTCCTATTTGGTAAAGTGTTGTATTCGAGAAGGCAGGCCTTGAACAGTTGGTAGATGAGCTATGGCTCAAGGTTTAGAAGCTTTCACATTAAAAACTTCTTAAAATATAAGAGAAGGATAAGATAGATTATTTTATGGGGGGAAAAAACCGCTAGACTTTAAAACTTAACATTGTTCAGGTTAGTTTTTTCATTTGATCAGTGTATGCTTAGCACACATTAGAAATGAACTCTAATTGGTAGCTGTACTGATCAGTGTTGGAGTCTAACCTCACTCGAGTTCCCATCAAGCAAATAGTTATGCACTTATTTGTTGTTTAGGACTGTGGCTCTCGGCTCTGTCTGTACCCTAGAAGCCCCTGGATGGAATCCAGATTTAGGGCTTCAGTGGTTGAGTCCAGGCATTGGCCTTGGTGCCTCAAATCCCCCAGGTGCTTCTAATGTGTATCAGGCTGGAGGATCACAGGTGTAGTCATTGACCTTGAGGTAACCTGTATTTCATGAGTTAGGATTTGGCAGTGGCTTTGTATGAAGGCTTTTGTTTACATATGTCTTAATGAATCAAAATTTCCCTTTCTTTGGTAAGCAGCACTTTGAAGTAATGCTGTGCTCCATTTATTGCCAGCTGTTACAAAGATCATATTTTTTTCCTAACAAGTGGTTAGTTATGGCGTATATGCAGATTACCTTCAAATTCAAAAATTACAAGTCATGACAATGGGAAAACTAGACCGAGTATGTTCCAGCAACATGACAAAAATGATGGAAGTTCTAAGAAACCTGCTGGCAGCAAATTCACTGCCTGAGAGCCACAGATCACGGTAACGTCTTGCTGACTGTCATCCTGTTAGTTAAATTGAAGGGAGTTTTTGATTAAGGGTATGGTCCAACCTAGATCAAAGTGTTAAGAACTCTTAACACCTGAGTTCTTTTTAAGAAAGAAGAGTTTGATTAGTCACTCATAAATTTGACTGACCACATATAAGGACATAAATTACTTGGTGCAACAGATTCCTATTTAGAATCAGAGGGGTTACAAGCGCAATCTCACCAATTCGTGGTATTGGCTAAATTCTGGACATGTTTTCCTTGGGTTCCCAAATTTAGCAAATATAAGCACAGAAATCACAATTAAATGTGAACTTAACATAAAGAGCAAATGAGTTTTAGTACAACTAAGTCCCCCCCCCATATTGAATGGGGCATTCCTATCCTAAAAACATTCATGTTTAAACTGAAATTCACATTTAATTGGGCATTCTATGTTTTATCCGACAAATTTACATCGCCATCCTCCAAGGAGGAGTTTTTGGCAGAGCTGAGTAAGAAGAAAAGGACTGTCTTGAAACTATAATCTTAGAAACATTAGATTGGAGCATCCCTCAGACTCTTACTCCCTTTGTAGGTTGTAACAGCAAATATACTCCTCTGCTTTAGGTAAAGCAGGAAAAATAAAAATGTAGGCAAGATAAGGTACATCCAATGCACAAAACTAAGTAATAATATCTTCCTAACTTTCCACTAAGTTTTTCCTGAGTGGAAAAATACCAGGACCTCCAAAAACTTGACCTCTCACTCGTCTCTGAGCTGATAATCCTTCATGATTTCATTTTCTCTCTTTTTCTTTTCAGCCTGGACTCCATGATTCATCTTTTGAACATTATTCTCTCTGTCATTCTCAAATTGTTCATTCATGGTCTACCTGCTCATGGGCACTAGCCCAGGGAAGGACGGAGTTATAGTATTAGAATGACCTAGACTTGAACTAGACATGCCTGTTCTTCCATCCTGCTTCCCCTGTAGAAAATTCCTAGTCTAATGCCGATGGGAATGAGAAAGTCAGGCTGTTTATTTCAAGTCTTCATAGGGGAAAATGCCAATTGTCTATGTCTGGTTTGCCTTTTTGGAACTTGTTTTCATGAAGAAGGCAAAATTCTGCCAATAAATATACAGTTCTTCAGCTGTGATTACATTTATGAAAAGCGGATTGGTTTTGCCTTCTATTTTCTCTATGGCTATGACTGCCTACATTTTAGAGCTCCAGAAAGTGTGTTTGCTTCCAGTCACCTTGGGGCTGAGTGATTCCATCAGTCTGGCCTTGCTGGATACCTGAGCAGGTGGTCACCTGTGAGAAGGCAGTGATGGGAAACAGGTTCAAAGTTCCCACAGTGCCTGCCAACAAGTTCAAGTTCATAGCCACAAAATAAAAATTACAGCCTCTCCAACATCACAACCCCACTCTAGAACAAACCCAAATTATCACGGGTTTAGCTTCGGGCACATATTTGAAATGAAGAAATCTTTTGTGCATTGCTGCTTTGTTGCAATAAGTCAGAATTTCTTTTTTACTCTTCATAACAACAGAAAATTTGTAAATATTGAAGAGATAAATCCCTCTAAAATGAGTTAACATTTAAAATGCTATTTTTATTGAATACTTTGTTTTATTAACTGTGTCTATGGTATGTAACTGTTTCTGTCTTCATGACATATGAAAACTCATTTACTCTTAGTTGAGCTAAAAGCAGTATGAAGCTTGAAAGAACGTCATTTGGCTATGCTTGTCAGACAAGCATGTTGATTATGTAAAAACTCCCATTAGTTTGAATGGGAGTTTTCTCCCGGGAGGAGGAAAAGCAATGATTAAAATTGCTGCAATGTTGCAAATAGTGGAGTTGGCCATTTGGATGCGAATAAACATCTTGAATTTTTTTTTTTTATTAAATCATAGCTGTGTACATTAATGCAATCATGGGGTACAATGTGTTGGTTTTATATACAATTTGAAATATTTTCATCGAACTGGTTAACATAGCTTTCATGGCATTTTCTTAGTTATTATGTTAAGACCTTCATATTCTACATTTAGTAAGTTTCACCTGTACCCTTTTAAGATGCACCATAGGTGTGGACCCACCAATTACATCTTGAATTCTTGAGAAGCGGTTTGCAAAGGCCCCATGTGGAGCAGTGATGCCCACAGTCTGGGCCAGGCTAATCCTAACTGTGAGAGGTCAGCAGGGCAGCTCCCCAAGTGCCCTCAGAATCTTGCACTTGCCTTCCTTGGAAGGTGGGTCAGTGCTACACCACAATCTCTGCTTTACTGTGGCAGGATTGGAGTCATGCCCTTGAGTCCCTAAATCCCAGTTCCTGGTTTTCACAGAAAAGGAAAACACCCTCAGCGAGTCTTTTAGAGAAGGAAGACCCTGTTTTAGTTATCTTTCCCAACGTTGGAGTTTAGGACACGCAAACCCAAAATACGGAACATTGGCATTTGAGAAACCTAACAAGGCTGCTCCCCGCCCTGCTCCCTTGAAGGGGTTAAAAGACCGGCATGTACAGATGCCCACCCTGTACCCAGAGGAAAGGAGCGTCCTTGCTTCTGAAGTCACAGGAGTCTGGAAAGGAATTTGAACACGTAGTCCTTGCCACTTTCCCCCAGTTTACTCCCAAGAGATCACACTCCCCTCATGGACTCATACCTCAAACCTAAGCATAAATACACACGTCTACCTGTTTCTTGGGTCTTTGGTTCCTTGGGAAGGCTCCCGTGTCACATAAAACTAAGGTTAAGTAAATTTGCATGTATTTCTCTTATAAATCTGTCTTTGTGGTTAACATGGCTTAACCATGAACCTGGAATGGAAGGAAAAGAGACCCCTGCCCCTTCCATTTCAGAGCCCAAGACTGCCAGGCCTGCATGCCAGCCAAGGTAATTGTCTGCCTGTCTGCAGCTGCTTACAGGAGCCCAGGCGCAGGCAGAACTTCCCCTCCAGGTCTTGACCTAAACAGCAGCTCAACACAAGAAGGATGTGTCTTTGCAGGCAGATCTGGCTGTGGGGCCTCCGGGCACTTCTCACGCTGCTCCTGAGGTTGAGCCGTGAGTGAGCTCGACTGGAAGAGCTGGGGGGGAGTTTTGTGAAACACAGGCTCTGCGGTTCCCAGAGCAGTTTTGCAAAGCCCTCAGAGAGAAAGTGCTGCTCTAGCTCAGTCGTCCTTGTGCCAAACTTGATACAAACCAACACTTCCATCTGGGTGAAGAATATTTGCCATTGGCTCTGGGTGTTGTGATGAGGACAGAAGCACAGGTGGGCTGCTGGGGCCACAAGTAAAGCTGCGGGCAGAAAGGGGCACGTGTGTGTGTGTGTTTCAAAAATGAGTCTGCCAAAGGGTGGACCTTTGGAAACTGATCTTTATCTTTGAAAAACATTCTGGTATGGGAAGGTATTTCAGTCTAAATTGCTTTAGTTATCTGAGGTTTGTAAGGGCAATATTATATTCTCTGCTAAAATTTATTTAATAGGTTTGACGGAAAATGATAGGAAGAAAATTTCATTTAAATATTTATTAACTAGCGTAGTGGCCCTAATAATCTCAAATCTAGTGACTTTGGGGAATAAATATAAAGCGAGATTACAAAATTGTTTATCTCCTGGAAAAGATTTCTATCTCTGTATTTCATATGTATTTGTATATACCATTATATATGGTAAATATATAGAGGAGGAATTAGTGCTCATGCAAAGTAAACCTTGGAAGAAAATAATTTGATGATAGTCAAGTGTACTAATTTGCTACAAAGAAGCTAAGAAAAAGGTCAAGCTATATAATTTATAATTTTGTACCATACTTTTTAACATGTAATATGTAATCTTTTAGAACTTTAGTGAAGTTCTACAATGTAGAATCATTAGTTTGTGTTCAAAAACTATAAACTATAAAACACTGGATGAGTGTATACACACATGCACACAGGCGCATACACACACACACACACACACACACACACGGCAGTGTTTACATTGCAGTCATGGTTTAAGTTTAATCAAGTTCTAAAGTCAACAAGGAAAGCAGAAATCATGAATTACAAACTCATCCCTGGAAAGCTTTTGAGGCAATCATAAAAATGGTACGTACGAGTTTCTTTTTATAATAACACTTGTGCAAGCTAAAGTTGAAGTGTGTCTGGAATGCGCCAGACTGAAGAAATGACAAACTTAAACCCCTCCCTGGCGATGTTGGGTCTTCACCCACTCACATGGCAGGCATGGCGGCATCATAAGCAGCTCTCAAGTCTGGATGATATCGAGGGGTTTGGCTTTCCAGCAGGGTTTACTCCACTGTGTTTTAATATTAAGCTTCTGTCCTCTTAAAAATATTGTTAGCTTTTCTTTTGTTGTGGTAAGATTAAAATGGTGGTATCTCAACTCACGACATTGGGCTACAAAGTCTGTGCAGAAGATAAAGGAACATATGACACAATTTCATTTTATTTTGAGAAAAAAAAATCTTCCAGTTAAGTTGGCTTTACTTTGGAAGTCATTTTCTTTACATTGTGTTTACCTGTAAGCTTTGGCTTAAATACATCCCCCCAAACCCAGGTGTTGGAAACTCAGTCCTCAGTACAATTGTGTTGGGAGTTGAAGCCTCATGGGAGGTGATGGACGTGGATGGAGTGAATGGATCAAGGCCATTATCCCCAAAGTGGGTTCATTATCTTGGGAGTGGGTTTGTTATAAAAAGGGAATTTAGTCCTCTTTTACTCTTGCTCTTACTACCTCTTTTCCCTCCTGTCATGGGGAGACTTCTGCCCTGGGGTGATAGAGCAAGGCAGCCTTTGCTACATGCAGACCCCTCAGTCTTGGACTTCCCATCATTCAGAGCCATGAGCCAATACATTTCTGTTTCTTACAAATTATCTGTCTCTGATATTTGGTTATAGCAATCCTGAATGGACTATGACATTGTACATACTCTTTTTATTTATTTATTGTTTTTTTTTTGTAAATGAAAAGAAGATGGATTTCATCTTTGTAAGTCAATAAATTGATTGATGTACCATAGCAATGATTTTTTTTTTTTTTTTTATAGATAGTTAAACCATATCAATCTCCTGTTGACTTTGCACGTGTGGTGTGTGTTTCTGGCAGGGTAGGTGAGTATCTGAGAATATCAGGACATCTCGTACAGACCTGTATTGTAGCTTGAGTATAAGTAAGGGAGACAGAGGCAAGTCCAGAATTTCTCATGGACTATGGGAGTAGGTCCAGCAGGGGCTTCTAAAGCAGCTGTTCTCAACCTGTGGGTTGTGACCCCTTGGGGAGGGCTCGAATGACCCTTTCACAGGGGTCGCCTAAATACATCCTGCGTATCAGATATTTACATTACAATTCATAAGAGTAGCAAAATTGTAGCTATGAAGTAGCAACGAAAATAATTTTATGGTTGGGGGTCACCACAACATGAGGAACTGTATTAGAGGGTGGCGGCATTAGGAAGGTTGAGAACCACTGCTCTAAAGGCACCTTGTGTGAAAATTCAACCTGAAGGAGAAAGGTGCCTGGCTCAGGGAGCTTGGCACAGTCAGAAAGGGTTAGTTTAGTGGCAGAGGGGACAAATCTGAGGGCAGCAGGGTATGTTCCACTCAGGTCTGTCTCCCAGCCCAACCCCTAATGAGTTATTTCCTGGAGAGCAGGGTAAGCTGTAATACTAAGAACTCTTTAAGACGATGCCACCCAAATGGCACCGCCTTGGCAACTTCTAATAGAGGATACCTCAAAAGACAGGATGGGACACAAGCTACTGCCGTTGGGAGCCCCAGTGCCTGACACAACGTGCGAGGTGTCAGCAGAGTCAGGATCATTTATAAGCACATGGGGACTCCCAGAAATCAGTGAGTTCACACGGCAGAGAAATTTGAGTTACTACTGCTGATGGAACCACATCTGTACCCACAGGCTGGCGAGGCCAAGAGAGATTCTGTCTCACCTCTCTTCCCACACGGGACGGTGATTATTTGTTTACACATCTGCACTCTGGCTGCGCTCTTAAGACCTTACAGGCCAGGGACAATATTTTATTCATCTGTGACTCTTCAGCATCTCCAGCCTTTCCCCAGCACGTTGTAGGTCCTGATTCAGTGTTTTTATTTTTTGAGGATGGAAGGGTGATTTTTGTGCGGGACGGTATTGCCGATTATAGCCACCACGATGGGAGATACGAGATGATTGGCTGAGGTTTCTGATTCCAGCGCTGTAACACGTGGCTTTATAGGCTGTCGCCATGAATGTGAACGAGGTCACGGGTGGGACTCCTGCACAAAAGAAAGAGGCCGAATGAGAATTCGGGAAAGGAACCTCTACGTATCTCACTCCTTGGGAGCGGACTTGTTTTTACCCAGGGGCTGGATAAAGGAGAAAAGGGAGGACTTCAGCCAGAGGCTTTGAAAGGCGGACCAGGAGGGCGGCACATGCCAGCCTCGGTTTATTGTGTCTGAGCGAGGGCGTTGGCGTTTCTAGACGGCAACCAGTACATCTGCTTTCCTGCGGGAGGGCAGGAGCGAGGGGGCCAGGAGAAGAGGCGTCCGGGTTGTAAAACTAGAACCAGCGTGAGAGCCTGAGAAAGGGATGTGGCAATGAGCAGGCTCGGCCACTTACGCAGCTCCGACACATCCCTCAGAACAAACAGCTATTACCATCCCGGCACACACAGCGCTGTCAGCGACTGTAATTAACACGGGGTGGTAGCATTTATCAGGAGCGCACTGTACAGTTTAATGCCAACACAGAGGGCGGGTATCTGTTGTTAGCCTGCAGAATCAAAAGTTGCCTCCTCCCCCAGTGCAAGCATCTTTCTTTCCAAAGGCTCTTTAATATTATTATTATTATTATTTTTTAGCTCACCAAAGCCTTTGTCATACTGAGTTAGTTCTGTGCAAGCAAGAATGAGCCTGATAGGTGACCCTTCACCTCCCCTCCCCCGCCCATCTTAATCAAGAGAGAAAGTCTCCGCAGACTGTCTTTACTGTACATAACTAAGCAGTTGTGAATGCTCGGTGAAACTCAATGCGATGGCACGGAGCCTGGTAATGCGACGGTTAACGGGATGAGACTAGGACTTACTCCGCCTCTATAATAAGCAGAAGGCTTTTTGCTTTCCAGGTGAGGACAGGAAGGGAAGGAAGCAGCCACAGAAGGTAACAGGGACAACGTGGGGTTGTTGGGCACCTCTCTCTGCCTTTTATGACTGTCTCCAAAAAAAAAATACGCCCTATCTGAAGAGATTGCCTCTTAATTACCCTTGTTCAGTGGCTGTAATAAGCTGAAGCTTTTACTTCTGCATAGCAGTGGATTGCTTGGAGCAGCATTCCCAGAAAATAGCTCTAATGGGAAGGTTTGTACCTCTTCACTCCTCTCTGCCTCCTGCAAACCCTTGAAGGAGCCGAAATATTGCCTTCACCCTATCTCCCTGATGGAGAGGATGTTTACGAAAAAGATGTGTTGTTTTGCTTTTAGAAGATGGTCAGTGTAAATATTTGCCATAAAGGACCATTTGCGAGGCCCATGGCTTGCTTCTGCTGACACCCCCACACAAAAATAACATCTCTATCCTTGCCTTGAAGAAAGAAGCTGGGTAACATTGCCTCTGAGGCAAGGAAATACGGGGCTGGAAATCAAGTTATTTTTATCCACATAATGTTGGTATCATGAATTAAAAATGCTCATTGGCTTCGTCTGTTGAACAACTTGGTTCCAAAAAAAAAAAAAAAAAAAAAAAAAAACAACAACCCCTCTGTGCTGTATAAACTGTGGGCCTCGCAGGCATAATGTAGTCATTAATCAGCGGTTCTCAACCTGTGGGTTGTGACCCACAGGCACTGTATTAAAGGGCTGTGGCATTAGGAAGGTTGAGGACACTGTTCCTGGAGAGGAGAAAATGTATCTGACATTCCTCTGGGAGGCAACTGGGCAGCACTACAAACCTGGGCTCTTGGTGTTTGGAGACATCTGTAGGACCCAGCAGCCTAAAAGAACAAAAACCAGCCCCCGGAAATTCAGAAACAAATCCCAGGGACTCCCAGAATCCCTCAGAATGTAATTGTCTATGGAGAGACCCTAAAAAAAAAAAAAAAGAAAGGAAGGGTGGCGGCAGCCTGGTAGACTTAGCTGTACACAAAGCTGAGATTTGGAGTTTGGGTCTATATTTTGGGCTCTGCTTCTGACCTTCTGTGCTTCCTTTAGAAACTCTCTCGATTTCCTGAAGAATAAACCTGAAGAAAAAAAATCTCTTTCACTGCTGTGAGACTTTCAAATGCAAGGGAGTCATCGGAGGCCTGATCGGCATCCAAAATTCTATTTCTTCAGGGGCTTGTGTTCTCAGATTAGAGATAGCATTTGGCTCCTGAGAGTGTTTTCCCCGGGTTCAGTCGGGAATGCAGGTGTTTTGCTTGAGAAACTGGGCCTGGAAACAACGAGAAAGCCTCTGTTTTTGAAAGGTAACAATTTGGAGAACTGAAAACCCTCACTTCCTTTCCATAAGGACGAACAGAAGTCCTTTCATTCACATCCATCCTATTTTATTTCACATTCAGAACCTTTTAATTTCAGCAGAAATCTCAGCATATGTCATCACGCTCCAAAACAGCAAACGGTGGCTTAAAATATATTCATGCCCTTGCAGCGCTCACTCTCAAAACAATATATATATTTCTGCTCGTATGGCACATATTTCAGCAATTTTGTGGAGGGTTTTTTCCCTCCCTTTTTTCTTTCCATTGCTTTAAACCGTGCAAGCACGAAGCCAATGTAAAGAGAATTCCAGAGCATTTTGTAATTCTTGAAAGGTTAATTGCGCTATTTATAGACCAAACTGTAAAGCAAAAACCCACGGCATGACCCTTCAGGGTCACCATGGTAATAGCAACCTCAGTGGAGCCCTGACCAGTCATGAATTACTGTCTGTGATACTGAGAATGCTGACAGTTCAATCACAGCACTGTTTCAATAGAGAACTCCATATATTTAAAGCGCTGATACTGTTTTCCCTCTAAATGACAGGCTTGACAGATGAGCCAGAAGCACCGCAGACGTTTGAACAAGGAAATGGAGAGGGAGCCTGCTGGAAGCTGGGCTTCATGCAGCCAGCCGAGGATGATGAATAGAGTGTGATTGTGTCTGACAGGTAGTAATATAACTATTCATTCACCACGGAACACCTGCAGCACACTATATTAAATGGTACAAGATGGAGAGATTCTGTGACAAGAATGGGAAGTGTGACTCCCAGGCTGAGTTTAGGTACGGCAATATGAAAGGTCAGGGGTCGAGCAATCTAAATGGCCTCCGAGAAGGCTGTAATTAAATTATTTGCTTACTAAAGTGTTTCTAATGTTTTGCTAACATGTTGCCAGGATCATTACTTTAGCGCGTCTGAACACTTGAAAGAAAAGCAGCTCCCCCTCTCCCCCCACCCCAACTCTGGTTATTTCTTTTCTCATCTGAAGCCTCTTTCTCTCTTTCTGCCTCTGTGCCAAATGATAGTTTTGGGAACAAACCAAGAGCAATGTGGACTGAGAGTCATCATCCTGGCAAAACCCTCCCCCACTCCCGGGCCTGGGGTGGCTCTGCTCAGATGAGGGTGGCGAGGAGGCTGTCATTCTCAGGTCACACAGCTGGTTGGCCTGTCCCAGGTCCCAATCAGGAAAGGAAGAGCTGGAAGAACTGTGGCCTCACACAGGGAGGAGGGCTATGTTTGGGCATCTTTGCCTTTTGCTTCGAAATCAGCAAAAACTCTGGGATGTTGTCACCAGTAGAAGAATTGAATTGTTTTCAAAGCAGAGTGAGGATGGGGAAGGGGGCTTTCAAGAGAGCTGGACCATCTTTCAGAGCACATGACCTCTTCTATACCCTTCCACTGCTCACGTGGCCAAATATTCCTACCCCCTCTTTAGTATTAATTTTTAATTATGATATCTATGACATTCTAAAAGCTTTAGTCTCAGGAGGTATCATGTCATAAAATATGATTGAGCTGGCTCTTTCAAATGTGGCATTTGAACTTTCCTTATGTGCGAGTGTATAATATACCACACATGGATATGGAAGAAACCTCCAAGGTCAGGGTCAAGACAGTGTCCCTTTTCATGGTGTGAGCACATGCGCCCATGTGCCAGAGCATGCACAGTACCCGTGGTAAACAAGAGCCTGGATTGGATCCGGATTGGTTTATAAAATCCTTGGGAAAGGAAGCACTTGGTGGTGGCTTTTACATGGACCAGTGTTCATCAACTGCCATCTCAAATTAGTTTTGCTTGTCACTTTCTTTATTCACAGAATGCTCTGACAGCCCAGGAAGGTTACAGGGCTGCTAGTGCGGTGCTATTTGGAGGGTCCCTTTGGGAGCTGAGATGCTGGTCACTCTTGTCTTTCACGTTCCATTTTCTCTTGTTGTCTTTGAGGCTGATTTGGCTATTATGAACGTGATTCTGATGGCAGGCTCACTGCCTATGTAGAAAGCTCTGTGTATTCAACGTCACAATTTCAGATTTGCCTTGCTCATGAAAAACACATTTTAAATAATTCCGGCTAACTGTTGTGTGAGAGCATGGGTTAACACTTAGAGAAGGATCTTGCCTATGACCTCTGTGATTAGCTATGGAAAACAAAATCCAATTAAAGCCTCTCCCTCTGTCTAGACCTACCAAACCTCTCTCCTTCTGTCCTTAACCCTCCTTCACACCCTTCTTTTCCAGCTGGTATTGCTCAGTTATTTGAAATATTATTTGTTATTGACTTATGGGCACCTCTATGTCTTCATCTATCTCTATAGATCACTATATATTTTATCTGACTCATTTTATGAAAGACTATTTAATAGCTATTAGCTCTATTCTGGCCTCAAAAGAGTGAGTTTTTGAGAATTGGGCAAATGTGCAATCTTACTTGACAAGACACGAGAGCTTGTAATAAAACTGCTCCTATTTTGGGGTCTTGGTGAGATTTCTCTTCCCTCTGAGTGTTCTTGTGGACATTTAGTGAAGATATTTTTCCTAGACGTAAGTCAAACATGTCTCATTGCCTCTCCACCTTCTTTCTAAATGGACTCTGCTTTAGTTTCTGAATTGGGCACACTGTGTGGCCTTGTATCTAATGCATATCCTTTTTCCTTCTAGTTGAGAGCCTGCACAGTGCTTAGTGCTGCCAATAAGGGGAAAGGGACTGTTTTGCAAAATAAGCAAATTGGATTATCCAGTGTGTAAATAGGCACTCAGTCTTTTTTTCCCATGGAAATCAGGAAAAGCAATTTGCTTGTGCAGAAAAAACCTGCACCACTGCTCACAGCTCCCTCGTCTTGGCCGGCATTGGGACTTCATTATAGGTGAGGAAAAGGAATTTGTTAGCACCTATCCAGCTGGAGACAGTAATTACCTAATTTGCTTCTATTTTTCTGCTGTTTAATCATAGGTACAATGAAAAATATTCTGCTGAGTACCTTGAAATCTTTTGATTCATATTAAGATAATAATGTGAATACCTGGGTTTACAGATCCTTCAAGCTTCATTTAAAAAAAACTATATGCAAATGTGTCCAATAATTTATAATTTGTGTTTAGTGAGAGTCAGACTTCTGGATCACAAGGATGAATTAAACTGAGCTTTCTTTCAGGAAACAGTGGGTCAAGGTTGCCATGGTATAAATTGTGCATTATTTGAAGTGAGAAGCCTCATTATTTCATTTGTGCTTGAAGAAAACTGCAAATTTTTAAGAACTGTTTTCATCTTATGAAAGTAAATCAGTAATGTGGTTAAAATTAATATTAGCAATTGAACTGTCTTGGACACCCATGTGGATTGGGACTCTTTTAATCATTGCTAAGAATGTGGAATCACAAAATATTAGGATGAAAAGGAATTTCAGTGGCATTTTGTCCTATTCTCTAATCTTCAAAGGGAATAAGCCCCAAATCAGAATGACAGTGTAGAGTGCTAGATGGTGGATGGACTGTTAGAACTCAGGTTTGCTTCATCTTAGTTTGGGGCCTGCTCTACTCACTGTGGTGAGAAAGCGATGAGGCTTAAGTGACAGCTGCCTGTCCAGGGAGATGACACCCAGAACTGCTGGGATTGTATGATCTAAGTTTATAATATTTAGGTAGTTGTTGGAAATACATAACGCACACACACAGATATGATTCGTACTTATTCCTACCTGCTTCCTCCTTTCATAGTATCAAAGGTGGGCATTTTTTCCTTTTTATTCTTGTATTCGATGAGTCCAGTTGGTAAGTCTTGAATAGCTAAGCACAGGAAAATGAGGAGAAAAGAAATTTCAATTCTATTAGGGGGAAAGTTGTTGTCTCTAAACAGATGATCTTCAAAGAGAAGAAGAAAAGGAAGAAGAGGAGGAGGAAGAAAGAGAGGGGAAAAAGAAAGTTAGTTTTGGGGGTAGATGGATAAAAAATTAATCTGTATATTCTTGTTTACCATACATTGCTACCTTGGTAAGATTTTTAAAAATCCATTGCAGAAATTAATACAGAAAGTACCCATGGCAACTATATGTGAGTATTCCAGATGTGAATGTGATTATGATGTGTCTTGGCCACCTCTATCAGCATGCTGATCCTCATGTCTCAAGCGGTATTTTTACCAAAGATTAGGATTGGTACATGCACTTCTAAGTGGTGGTTTTCCTAGCAGTCCCCAAACTAGCCAGGGCAGCCGACTCTGAAGCAAACCACAGTGTCCCTAGGCAGAATGAAGTCAGATTAAACAACCGAACAGACAGCCAGTAAAAAGGCAAAAATCTCTTCTTCCCACAGTTTCAATTTTGGGGGGCAAATCCCAGCTGATAAAACATTTTGCTTAATATTGTATATAAAGTACAAATGACATGCTTGTAATGGAGAAGGGGGGGGGGAACTGGTAAGAAAGCATCGTGCAGAAGCCCACAGGTAAATATTGGGCTGAAGATGAAAAGCTGCATTTTGGAAAAGTGTTATTGATTGGAATTTTCTCTGCAAGTACCATTTTAGGACACATCTATAGGATTTATTCCATACAATAGAAGCTTGCAGTCACTCTGTCAGGATCCGCCTTGCTGGGGCATCAGACTTCAATTAGGTAATGACCATAGCAGGGAGTGAATAGCTGGAGAGTCATTCATCTTCCTCTGTACATGACACAGTGTAACGGGTATTTCTGACGATCTGTGCACATTGAATTAGGTCATTGCTGAGTTTGTCGGCCTTTGAGAGCGTCTGTGCATTTACATGTGATGATTTCGCCCCCCTTTCCTTTTCTCTCCCTCCTCCCAAGCAGCATCCATTGTTCCAGAACCCATATTATACGGGGATCTGAATTTATGTCCATGGATTATAGGCAAGGGACACCACCACAGTCCATAATCAGCTCATTAGCATTCTGGTCATGCGAGCCAGTGTGAGTACAATTTTCAATGGCCTAATGTGACAGGTAATCATAAATTAGTATTTGCTTTAAAACAACAGAAGAGTACACAGCCTGCATGCTTAAGGAGAATGAGTCCGTGAGTAGTACAGCTCTGTAATGAAGTGGGAGCTCATTAAACAGATGCTATCTACTTCACTGAGCTGCAGAAGCAGCAGACAAACCAAATGGAAATGTTTCAGCAGCACACTGCAGTCAACCAGGACAAGTTCAGGTTCATTAGCTGTGCCACAATCTACAGGAATTAGTCACAGTAATAATTAAATAGTTGCTTGCTAATTTATCATTTTACATTTGTTACTACATTTGCATAATATGCCCTCCCCATCTCTGTTACATTAAAATGCCCTTATGTATGTGTAAAAATGAAAACTGTGATTTTTTTTTTTTTTAAAGACTTATGGTAAGTGGCCTGTATTTGGCAGTTGGGTGGTGAAAACCTTGTTGTTTAGGTCAAATATTTGAACTGTATCTCTATTAAAATATTAGTATTGTGACATTTTTAACAAGCAGGACTTAGGAGGCCACCCTGGGAGGAGCCGAGGACTCAGATTTGTCCTTAAGCAACTAAGTGACAAACTGGGTAAAGGAACTCAGTAGCCCATCTTGTTACACTAACCTGCTGTTAGAAGGAGCTTGGCACTTAAGTCTGTAATTTCAATGTCCAAAAATAACAAAGCCATGAAGGGAGACTTAATGTCGGTCAGAGGTCAGAAACAATTTTCCAAGGATTCCTCCTGGAGGTGTTGGGATGATCCTGCTTGGGTGTGTTAATAGGGTGGTGATAAATTATTCAGCAGAACAACACAGAACAAGGGCAATTTTTCAGGGTTTTAATTCATTATCCCTATTGTTATTGATATGAAGTCCTTTATGATGTAAAATAAACCGTTGAATGCTGTCTTTGTATTCCACTGCTTTTCTTTCTCGGGGAAACTTTGGTTTCAATAGCGGCTTAGCAAGTGTGTCTGGGGAGGCAAAGGTTATCTGGAAGAACTCCCCTCCACGAGCCCCCAGAGAGCAGCCTGGAGTGAAGCAAACACCAAAGACAGATTGTGCTTAACTGCTTACCGTGGTCATGGTGGGCGTGCTGCTAGGGAATGAGTTCTATTGGAGAGACAGTGTTTTTAACAGTAACTGATCGGGTATTCCGAGATTCTTAAATCTTTATGCATGTGGGTAAAAATCTATCTCTTGGTGCACCGTGAGAGAAGGCGAAGACATTTGGAAAAGATTATTGGCCAATTAAAAATGAGGATGTATAAAGTGAGGGGAGATGGGAAGCACATTATGTTTATGACAGAACAAACAGGCACTGCAAACTGCCATTTAGTGTGTTGGCAAGGGCCATTAGAGCTTTCTCAGGAAATCAAAACATATGCCTTCTTGTAAAGAGTCCTAGAATATGCATATTGCCTCTGTTTTGTCAGTAAATTTAAGGTAGTAGATTATTAATTCATAAAAATTAATATTAATATACTTTAGTGGTCATTCAAACATTTTATCTGTTCAGCAGCATCTTTTCCTTTCTGTTATTGTCCTTCCCTTGTTCAGGGAGGTTAAAAAGCACCTGGCTCTCTGTTCCATGCGCCAGGAATAGACCTCTTATCTGGACTGGCTATGGGGGTGATACAGGCTTCCCCCACTCTGGGGAAGGAACCCCCATTTTTGAGGCCTTGGTGAGCTCAGAAATCAGTCTTATCACAGATCCTCATCTGTAGACACAAGCAGGCCACCTTGCAAGCAAGGTCATAAAAAGCATCCTGAAAGGATTGGCGGGGCTTCCCCCTAGAGTAGGGAACACATACCCTTATTCCGTGCTGGAGGGAAAAACTGCAAGGATCTCATTCCCGTGGTAATTTTAGGATTACTTTCTGCCTACAGATCTCTGGCCAGTTATGATACTTTTCTCCAAGACCTTGCCCCCAGGATAGGAAAACCATCATTTAAACCTCCCTAGATAAGACTATGAGGTGGCTTCCCACTTGGGTCCCACCTACCACCACCACCACGGCCAGAAGTTCTTTTTCCCCTCTTACACTTCTCCCTCTTTTCTCATCAATATTTTTTTAATCCATCTTTCTCCCTAAATAAACTGTCCTTTCACTTATCCACATGATTTCATTCTTTGAACCCTGAGACCAAGGACTTGACATAAAGAGAAATTCTAGCAACTGGAGACTCCATTCCCCTGGCCACAGTGATTGCAACAGGAATAGGCGCTTGACTCCACAGGCCAATTAGAACCTTTCTGGCTGGTTTGCTGCTCTCCTATTCTGAGCTGCCATGGGCTACCTTCACTCTGTATGGAAAGAGCTTGTCAAAGAATAAATCCTATGCTGAGAAAAGCTGGAAAGAGAGACAGAGAAATATTTTCCTTTGTGAACTAAAATAAAATCTAAGGCACCCTCCACCCTTCATTGACTAAACATACGCTCTCTTAGCCAAGGGGAGCACAGAGAAAACTTAAAACTGGGTTTCCAGCCATGATGGGATGAGAGATCAGATATCTCATTATATAACCTCCCTTGCTAATGGCTATTAGGTTTTTTTCCCTAAAGGCTAAACAGAAACCAATCTCATGGTCAAGATCAGCATTCTTTCCTGATAAGAGACCATCAACAATGGAGTGATTTGAACCAGTCTATGTAGTACGTGGAAAGGATTTTTGTGTCCTTGTTTCACGTTTTTGACATAGAGGACAACCATTTCTGAACATGGACCCATGAAAAGGGCATAAAGCTAGGTCATACAGGTGCTTGTTTCTCCTTTCATAAATATTCATGACTCCTCTTATACCTTGTAAAATATGTATATTTGGCCATCTTGCTCTGTATAAATTCCTATTCCCATTGTCCATCTTTCAAAGCACATGTTTCTGGTTTCTGGCTAGGGTCTCTCTTTCTTAGATTGGTCACCTACAGGTTGCACCCCATTATAAGACATAAAGCTCTCCTATCCAAATTATAGACCTTATTGTTTCTCCAATACCTTGCTTAAGCTTTTTTGTGATTATTTTCTAGAACTTGCAATTAGAAGAATCTTGAATAGAACACTTACTCATCTCTCCACTTTTTGGTGGAACTGAGGCACACTTGGTGAAAAAGATAGCCTATTAAATTGTAGCTCAATTTTGTTTTCTGTTTTATGCAAATCAATATATTTTAGATTATTTCTGTGATGAGTCCTTGCAAATAATTCTTGGTCATAATATTAAATAATATTTAGTATGAGGGATAGTAATTAATACAAATAGCTATATGTTCTAGGCAAATGGAAACCAAAAGCAAGCAGAAGTATGTATATTTATATAAGATAAAATAGACTTTAAGTCAAAAACAGTAAAAAAAAAAGACAAAAATGATCATTATAAAAAGGGATCAATTCAGTGAGAGGATATAACAATTCTAGATATATATGCACCCAACACAGGAGCACCCAGATCAGGGGTCCTCAAAATTTTTAAACAGGGGGCCAGTTCACTGTCCCTCAGACAGTTTGGGGGCTGACTATAGTTTTAAAAAAAAAAAAACTATGAACAAATTTCTATGCACATTGCACACATCTTATTTTGAAGAAAAAAAACAAAATGGGGTGGCACCTGTCGCTCAAAGGAGTAGGGCGCTGGTCTGATATACTGGAGGTGGTGGGTTCAAATCCAGCCCTAGCCAAAAACTGCAAAAAAAAAAAAAAAAAAAAAAGGAACAAATACAATATTTAAAATGAAGAAAAACACAAAGGCACCCCTGTCTGCAAAACCAAAACAAAACAAACAAAAAAACCCTCCTAACTTCAGGAAAAAAAGGCCCCCCTTAACTGCAAAAAAAGGCCCTTCTAACTACAAAATAAAAAAGAAATAGACCTCCTAACTTCAAAAAAAAATCCTAACTTGCTCTTACCTCAGTCCTCAGGCAGCAGCAGGCTCTGCACAGGCAAGCTCGTGACTCCTCTGATCACAAGTCTGAGTCTCGCCCTGGACTGAGAGGAGTCAAGAGACAGAAGGAGGGGAGTTGGCGAGTGTGGTGCACATTCCACACGTGTGCGCTGTGGCCTGGGACGGCTGCTAAGCAGGACAGGCACAAGCAGCAAAAACACCTGGTGGGCCACATGTGGCCAGCGGGCTGTAGTTTGAGGACCCCTGACTCAGATTCATAAAACCGACATCAGTAGACCTAAGAAGAGAGATAGAAAGCAATACAATAATAGTGGGAGACTTTAACATCCCATTCACAGAATTCAACAGATCATTTAGACAGAAAGTCAACAAAGAAACGTTGGAATTAAATTGGACTTACCAAATAAAGATAACAAACATTTATAGAACATTCTATCAAGCAACATAATATACTTTCTTTTCATCAGCACATGGTACATCTCCAAGATAGAGGCCATGTGTTGGGCTATAAAACAAGTCTCAACAAATTAAAAAAATCCAAACTCAAGTGTCTTCCTTGATCATAGTGGAATAAAACTAGATAACAATATCATGAGGATTTTGGAGGCTTTACAAATACCTGGAAATTAGACAACATGGTCCTAAGTGGCCCTTTGGTCAATGAAGAAATCCCATGGAAATAAAAAAAAAATTGAAAAAAAATAGAAGCACAACATACCAAAACCTATGAGATACAGGAAAAAGAGGTTCCAAGAGGAAATCTTATAGCATTAAATCACTACATTAAAAAAGTAGGAAGATTACAAATTAATGATCTAATAACATACCTCAAAGAACTAGAAAGGCAAGAATAAACCAAACCTCAAATTTAGCAAAAGAAAATACATAATAAAGATCAGACCAGAAACAAATAAAACAGAGACTAGAAAAACAATACAAAGGATCAATGAAATAAAAGTACATTCTTCAAAAAGATAAGCAAAATTGATAAATAACAAGCTAGACTAACCAAGAAGAAAGAAGAGTCAAAATCTAAATGAAAAAGGACACAACACAACTGATACCACAGAAATATATAATAAATAGACCGGCATTGTGGCGGGCGCCTGTAGTCCCAGCTACTCGGGAGGCTGAGGCAAGAGAATTGCCTAAGCCCAGGAGTTGGAGGTTGTTGTGAGCTGTGACGCCACGGCACTCTACCACGGACGATAAAGTGAGACTCTTAAAAAATATATATATAATAAAATTTCACTAGAGACTATTATGCACTATATGCTGACAAACTGGAAAACTTAGAGGAAATGGGTAAACTTCTAGAAACATACAGCCTCACAAGATAGAACCAGGAAGAAACAGAAAAGTGGATGAGGCCAGAACTGAGTACTGAAATTGAATCTAATAATAATAATAATAAAGTCATTCAACAAAGAAAATTTCATGACCAGATGGATGTAGAGAATGGAATGAGAGACCCTGGAGACTAGGAAGGGTGAGAGAGTAAGAAGAGGGGTTGTCAAGAGAAATTTTTTTTAAGAGACAGAGTCTCATTTATTGCCATTGTTAGAGTGTCATGGCATCACAAAGCTCACAGCAACCTCCAGTTCCTGGGCTTAGGTGATTCTCTTGCCTTAGCCTCCCAAGTAGCTGTGACCACAGGCACCCACCACAATGCCTGGTTATTTTTCTATTTTTTTGTTGCAGTTTGACTGGGGCCAGGTTTGAACCTACCACCCTCAGTATATGGAGCTGTGGTCCTACCCACTGAGCCACAGGAACTGCCCTAGAAGAGAAATTAATTAATGGGTACAGTGTATGGTATTTAGGTGATGGATACCCTGAAAGCCTTGACTTGACCACTACACAATTCATACATGTCACAAATTCTTGTAATTCATACATGTTACAATTCTTGTAACAAACTTGACCACTATATAGTTCATATATGTAACAATTCATGTAATTCTGTTTTGTTTTGCTTTTTTTTTTTTTGAGACAAAGCCTCAAGCTATCAACCTGGATAGAGAGCTGTGGCATTGCAGCTCACAGCAACCTCCAATTCCTGGGCTCAAGTGAGTCTCCTGCCTCCATCTCCCAAGTAGCTAGGACTACAGGTGCCTACCACAATGCCTGGCCATTTTTTGGTTGCAGCCATCATTGTTGTTTGGCGGGCCCCAGCTGGATTCGAACCCGCCATCTCAGATGTATGTGGCTGGCACCTTAGCCCGCTGAGCCACAGGCACTGAGCCAATTCATGTAATTGTTACATGCTCCCCATAAATTCTTACAAATAAAAAATAAAAAATGTCTAACACTACTAAAAAAATACAGCATCAGAAGAAACGTGTTCTTGCATTTATTTTGAGAACATCACATCTTTACCATCCTCAACTTCAACTAATCTTTGACCACCTCCAGACTGGCTTTTGTCCTTTTCATATTACCTTTGTCTACTTAATCTGTTGACCTGCTGAACTCAGCTCAAAGCTATCTTCTCCAGAAGACTTCCTTTATTCTACAGACTTGGGGAAACCAATCCAGACCAATTGTATAGCTCATCATTACCTTCCAAGCTTTTTTCCTCTGTGTTTCTCTGATTAATGTCTGTTCCCTCTATCAATAGACTTAAGGTCTAGAGAGCAGAAATTATATTTGTTTTTTGTCACTGCTATATCCACAGAATGAACGCAGTGCCTGGAATGACCGAGAGATATGTATGTACATGTGTTGTGTGTGTGTATAATTATTCAGTGGCCTACTCATCTAGAATTTCTAGATTAAATTCAAAAGTCTGCAACCCATGTTTCCTTAAACAATTTTACATTTTTTAAAATAATTTTATTGAATCATAATTGTGTACATTGGTGCAATCAGGGCACAATGTGCTTCATATAAATCAGAAATATTTTGATCGTACTGTTACAGATAGCCTTCATGGCATTTTCTTATCACGATATAAAGACATTGATACTCTACCTTTAATAAGTTTCACCAGTACCCTGCTAAGATGCAGCTTTTTAATGCAGGCTGAGCATCCCAAATCAGAAATGCTCCAAAATTTGAAAAATTTTTTTAGCATCGACATTCAAAGGAAATGCTCAGTTGAGCATTTCAGATGTTCAGAGTTGGGATGCATAACTGGTTAGTATAATGCAAACACAATCTGTGGATTGGTTCCAGGGCCTCCACATGTACCCAAATCTGCATGTCCTCAAGTCTTCCAGTAAGCCCTGCAGAACTGGTATATATGAAAAGTTGGCTCTCTATACAGGTTGGTTTTGCATTCTGAGAATTCTATATTTTCCAACTAATGTTTGGTTTGAAAAAAAAAATTGCTTATAAATGGATCCATGAAGTTCAAATCCAGGTTGTTCTAGGGCCAACTGCATTTCAAAATCTGAAACATTACTGGTCCCAAGCATTTCAGATAAGGGATACTCAACCTGTCAAATATTGTGCAGGGAGAAGTAGCAAATGAGTATTGTTGATGAATAGGATGATTAGTGCCACTAGAATATTAACACCAATGTTTGGTGTGTTTTTTTATCAGCTTTCGACCATAGTTTTATTGATTTGTTTGGTCGAAAAAAAGAGGTAAGATTTTGAAATGTTGGGTTTAATTTTTAATGTTAAAAATAATTATTAAGATCTAATGATTCTACACCTTAGGGCAAATCTTTCACTATCCATAAATTCTTGTTCTTATTTTTAAGATCTGATCATTTTAGGATTCCTTTTTTTCTACCTGCTTCAAGTAACTATAAAAAAAAATGGAGGGGCACAGAAACTTCAAGAAGAAAAGGATCATTGCTTATGTTATAAATAGTAATGTTAAATATAACATTTAATAACTTAAACCTTTTTATTGAGGTAAAATAAACATATTTAATAATTTTAACTATTTTTAAGTGTAAAGTTTAAATATATTTATATATTTTTCCCTGTCATCACTCCTTCCTCCCTCCCCTTCCCAGCCTGTGGTAACCCCCTGTCAACTCTGTCTCCATAAAACCCTAGTGTCAGCTCACACTTGTGAGTAAGAACATGCAATATTTGTCTTCCTGTGCCAGGCTTACGTCACTCGTAACTTACGCCATACTGACCTCCATTTCTGTGTTGCTGCAAGTGTCAGGATTTTGTTCTTTTGTATGGCTGAATAGTATTCTGTTGTGTGTATGCCCCACATTTTCTTTATCCATTTATCCGTTGATGGGTACTGAGGTCGATTCCACACCTTGACTGTTGTGAATAGTGATATAATAGACATGGGGGTGCAGCTATCTCTTTGATATGTTGATTTCCTTTCTTTTTGGTGTATTTCCAGAAGCGGAGTTGCTGGATAATATGGAAGTTCTGCTTTTATTTTTTTGAGTAACATCCATACTCTTCTTCTAGTGGCTGTGCCAATTTACATTCCTACCAATGGTGTAGCAGAATTCTTCTCTCTACACATCCTTGCCAGCATCCAATGTTACTTGTCTTTTCAATATAAGCCATTTTAGTTGGGGTGAGATGATATTGCAATGTGGTTTTGATTTACATTTCTCTTATTAGTAATGATGAGCATTTCTTCATATAACTCTAGCCTATTTGTATGTTTTCTTTTGAGAATGTGTGTTTAGATCTTTTCCTTACTTTTTATTTGTCTTCTTATAATTATTATAATTATCATTTTGCTGTTGAGTTGTTTGAGCTTCTGGTGACTAACCTCTTATCAGAAGGATAGAAAAAAAGTGAGTGGCCTGTGCACTTTGTTGATTGTTTCCTTTGCTTAACAGAAAACTTTTAGAGCTTGATGTAATAATGCCATTTGTTTATTTTTGCTTTGGTTGCCTGTGCTTTTGAGGTCTTACACAAAAAATCTTTGCCCAGACCAATGTTCTGGGAGCATTTCTGTAATGTTTTCTTCTAGTAGTAGTTTCATAGTTTCAGGTCTTATATTCAAGTCTTTAATTCATTTTGATTTGATTTTTGTGTATGGTGAGAGGTAGGGGTCTATTTTCATTTTTTGCTCATAGTTAATCTAGTTTTCCCAGCACCATTTATTGAAAAAACTCTCCTTTCTCCACTGTAAATTCTTGGTGCCTTTGTTAAAGATGAATTGGTTATAAATGGATGGATTGATATCTGAGTTCTCTATTCTGTTCCATTAGTCCATGTGTCTATTTTTATGCTGGTAACATGCTGTTTTGGTTATAATAACTTTGTAATTTTTGAAGTCAGGTTAGTATGAACAAAGCCTCCAGCTTTGTTCCTTTTACTCAAGATTGCTTTGCTATTTGGGGTCTTTTGTGGTTCCACTTAAATCTTAAGATTTTTCTTGTCTATTTCTGTGAAAAGTATAACTGATATTTTGATAGAGATTGCACTGATCTATAAATTGCTTTGTGGAGTATTGTCATTTCAACAATATTAATTATTACAATCCTTTAGCACAGAATATCTTTCCTTTTTTGTGTGTGTTCTCTTAATAGTTCTTCTTTTTTTTTTTGAGACACAGTCTCACTTTTTCACCCTGGGTAGAATGCCATGGTGTCACATGGTGTTACAGCTCTCAGCAATCTGACAACTCTTGGGCTCAAGTGATTCTCTGACCACAGCCTCCCAAGTAGCTGGGACTACAGGTGCCCAGTACAAGGCCCAGTTATTTTTTTTTTTTAAAGAAGAGGTCTCGTTCTGGCTCAGGCTGGTCTTGAACCTATGAGCTCAGGCAATACACTCACCTTGGCCTCCCAGAGAGCTAGGATTACAGGCATGAGCCCCTGCACTTAGCCATCTTAATATTTGTTTCATCATAATTTTGTAGTTTCCTTGTATGGATCTTTTACTTCTTTGGTTAGATTAATTCCTAGGTATTTTATATTCTTTGTGGCTATTGTATTGTGTTCTTGATTTCTTTCTCATATTGTTTGGTGTTGGCATATATAAATGCTACTGATTTTGTATGTTTATTATTTTTTTTTATCCTGCAGTTTTAATGAATTCATTTGGTCAATTTAGCAGTCTTTTAATGGAGTTTTTAGGATTTTTTTAGCTATAAGGTCATGTCATCTGTGATTGAGGCTAATTTGACTTCTTCCTTTCCAATTTGGATACCCTTTATTTTTTTTCTCTTGCCTAACTGCACTGGTGAGGATTTTTAGTATTATGCTGAATAACAGTAATGAAATGGGCAACCTTGACTTGTTCTAGCCTTCAAAAGAAAGGACTGTGTTTTCCTTGTTTATTACCATGTATGCTGTGGGTTTGTCATAGAAAACCTTTGATCATTATGAGGTATTTTCCTTCTACACCAACTCTGATGAGAGTTTTTATCATAAAGAGATGTTGAATTTTATTAAGTGCAGTCAGCATCTATTAAAATAACCACATGGTCTTTGTGATTGATTCTATAAACATAGTGTAACATATTGATTTGCATATATTGAACTATCCTTGTATCCCTGGAATAAATCCCACTTGATCATGGTGAATGATCTTTTTAAATATGTTGTTGTATTCTGTTTTCTAGTACTTTGCTTTTTCTTGCAGTTTTTTTGGCCAGGGCCAGGCTTGAACCCGCCACTTCCAGTATATGGGGTCAGCACCCTACTCCTTGAGCCACAAGCGCTGCCCATGTTTTCTAGTACTTTGTTGAGGATTTTTGCATTTATGTTCATCAGAGATAGTGGCTTACAGCTTTCTTTTTTTATTGTGTCCTTGTCTGGCTTTGGTGTCAAGAGTGATGTTGTCCATATATTAATAACTTTTTAAAGAAAACAGAATTAGTCCTATTAAAAAACAATACAAAAATCATAAAAATTATGAAGTGACTATTATCTGCGGTTATAGAAATTTTTTTTTTTTTTTTTTGAGACAGAGCCTCAAGCTGTCACCTGGATAGAGTGCCATGGCATCACAGCTCATAGCAACCTCCAATTCCTGGGCTCAAGCGAATCTCCTGCCTCTGCCTCCCAAGTAGCTGGGACTACAGGCGCCTGCCACAACGCCCGGCCATTTTTTGGTTGCAGCTGTCGTCGTTTTGGTGGGCCAGGGCTGGATTCGAACCTGCCAGCTCAGGTGTACGTGACTGGCGCCTTAGCCCGTTGAGCCACAGGCACCGAGCCGGTTATAGAAATTTTTTAATAGCGTTCTTTAAATTTATTTTATGAAGTGGTCAAATTAAGTTGTAGTGGTTTATACTTTTCACAGGGCTTTTCTATCCTTTGTGTTTTTGACCTTCACAACAGCCTTTTGACAGTAGCTCTTAGATATCACTATCCCAACTTGATGGACAAAGAGACCGAGGCTCAGAGGCATCCTTCTGTGGTCCCCTCTGCAGCCTCACCTTCTTGATAGCTAAGTCCTACCTTTAGTGCCTGGGGCTTCACAACAGTGTCCTAACTGCTTCTCCTGCTTGTGCTTTTCTTTGATGTAAAGCTATTTAAGCACTTCCTAAATTATAAATTTGATTATATCAATCCTCACTTATGATCTTTCCTGGCTTCTTCCTTAGTTGTGAGATAAAGCCGTATTCCTTGGTATGTTATACCCAGCACTCTGTGATGGTGGAGGCTGCTGTTGGCCCTAAGTGTGAGAATGTGACTGAGCTGTGGGTGGTGACCTGTCTAGAATGCAGGCCACGTGTCCTCTCTCTTGCTGGAAATGCCATGAGATGGTGACCAGTCTTGCTCTCTAAAGATTAGGCCACACCCTAGGGGTGGCAGAGCAACAGGAATCTGTCCCCAGCCTGCTTGGGAGGCCTGTGAAGGGAGAGATACAGTTTGATGGTCTTTTAGTCGCTGGTATTTTGGTGGTACTGTTGCACCCAGAACTGTGTCCTGGCTAGCATTCCTCCCTAGCCACCTGGTCCTCTCCTCTGTGCCTTCTCCCCCCCATTCTTATAGACAGGTGGGCCTATCCATCACTCCATCCACTGCATTTTATAACTAGATGTGTGTATATGTACACTGGACTCTGAGCCTCTTGAGGGCAGGAGGGCGTCTTGTCTTTGTGCCATTAGTGCTGAAGAGTGTCTTTAACCCACATGCCTGCCAGCTGATTCTGGTGTCTTCTATGTCTGGTACCAAGTGGACACACTGGATAGGTTATGGTCTCTAGCTGTGAAAAACTATCATTTATTTTTTCTTTTGAGATAGGGTTTGTTCAGCCTGGAATGCACTGGAAGGATTCATATCTTACTGCTGCCTTGAACTCCTGGCTTTAAGCGATCCTTCCACCTCAGTCTCCCAAAGTGCTGGGATTATAGATAGGCGTGAGCCACTGCCAAAGACTGTCACTCTATAGCTGAATTGATGGGTGAATATGAGACTGTAGTGGGATTATAGCTATTAGCCTACTACTAACTGCAAGATAGCTCCTGGAAGGAGTTCTCTCCTGTCTGGGAATAGCGTAATGAATTTAAAGATGAAAAATTCTTTCATTTTCATTTATTCTTTTCAAATCTAAAATTTTTTTTTTTTTTTTTTGCAGTTTTTGGCTGGGGGGCAGGGTTTGAACCCGCCACCTCCGGCATATGGGGCTGGCGCCCTACTCCCCTGAGCCACAGGTGCAGCCCACAAATCTAAAATTTTGTGTATGAGGTCAGTACAGAGGTTACTTTGGAGGGAGGGACAAGCCTGGCAACTGAGAGTAGGCAGCAGGACTGCGGGAGTGGGTGAGCTCTCCTTCAGCTGAGCCCTGGCTTTAGATGTGTGCTTTGTGATAGTTCATAGATCTAACCTTTATATTTTGGGTAATTTTATGTATTTATGTTTCACTTCATAGTAAAGATAGATAGTATTTAAGAGGTAATTAGTTTTAATTACTTTAAAATACAAAATTGATATAAATTATGAATATTTTGGCTAGGTGCAGTGGCTCACGCCTGTAATCTAAGCATTTGGGGATAGTGAGATCCTGTATCTACGAAAAATGAAAAATTAGATGGCATAGTGTGTGACCTATAGTCCAAGCCACCCAGGAGCTGAGCTAGAAAGGTTGCGTGAGTCCGGGAGTTTGAGGCTGCAGTGATGACCCACTGTACTCTGGTAGCCCTGGCAAGAAAGTGAAAACCATGTCCCCCCCAAAACATTAACTTTATGAATTAGCCAACTGGTGTCAACGTCTGATGAATTCTCTTTCAATCCTACCTTCCTTGTGTATTGCTTTTTAAAGAACAGTATAACACTTTTAAAATGAAGAAAGAGCCACATAACATGTCTTGGGCAAATTAGAATAGTACATATTTAAAGAGAGGGCATTCTCAGAGATGTGACTCAGGTCTTACAGACGTGTCCACCCTCCGAGCTCTTTCCCTGCCATCCGGCTTTCCTACCAGGTGTGGCCTCATTCCCACCCTCACTCTGCTCCTGCTGGGGAGACACGGTGTTGGCTAGTTCTTAGGCCTGGTCAGGAACCAGAAGGGTCAGGCCCAATCACAGGGTAGACAAGCCAAGGGCTCAAACACAGTCAGTCCTAATTACTTATTGGCAGAAGCTCATGACTGTTTACCAGCTAATGTTTTTTGAACCCTTCTCAATTCAGACATGAATTCTTAGAGTTGCCCCATGTAATGAGAAATAGCAGAGATGGAATTTTGTCCTCAGCAGTTTGTAATATTGTTCCTCTCTGTCCTGAGTTGGTTTTGCTGGACTCAATGATCTTTCTCTCCGTTTCTCCCTCTCACATGTTCACTCAACTGTTAGGACCTGGGGTGCAGAAATGAGATGGACAAGTCTTGCTGCCCTTTATCTGCCTACAGGTCTTCCACCAACAATCCCCATTTTTCAACTCTGTTGTGAGCATCTCTAGGCAGGGTTTCTTTAATTTTTATTCTCTCTCAGTGCCCAGTGTAGTGTCTGGCACCTAGTAGGCTCAGCAAATGCTTTTTAGATTAAAGAATGAGAATGAGTGAAGATGTGGTTCTCTCCCTGAAGAAAGTTATAGTTTAGTGGTAGAGAAAGCTAGAACTATGGGGAAAATATGACAAATTCAATAACATTTCTTTTTTCCACATCAGAGTATGGTGAAAATAAGGGAGGTGATATATATGGAAACTTCTAGCTTATTCTGGAAGGTAACAGTGAGCTAATTATAGTGACACAAACCACTCTAGGATGGAGAAATTACTGGTTCCTGTACCTTGAAAAGGCTGCACTGGGAAACTGATGGATGAGCTATGGTTTAGCAGCCACATTAACATTCATCAAGCAGAGAAAGGGGAATGGTGTCATGCAATTGGCAGAGTATATGATGGTGTGTGTGGCTGAGACTCAGCACCAGGTCAGTAAGGTCCAAGTGCCAAGAGACTGTATTTTTAGATTCCAAATCTTAAAGTAAGCTAATAGGATTTAATAGTTAAATGGTACAGGATCTGCTCTGCCAGCTCCTAATATTCTTTATTGGGGAATGAAATGGAAAGGCTCTGACAAGGAGGTTGAGACACTTAACAAAATGACATTTTTCAGTAGATCAATGTGCACTAAGTCATTTAAAGTAAGTATGGAGGTAAAATCTGTCAGTTTAAGAATTAGCAGACATTTGTCTATCAGCGGTGAAGGTATCTTCTGTTGACTGAATAAGTTTGGAAGCAGCCATTCTTAGAAATACTTGCGAGACAATTTAAAGTAGTAGGCAGTTATTTTTGGAAGCCAATATTCCTAAACTGTATTTTTTTTAAATTTAGTTGAAATATGTAGAAAAGAAATTAGTACCATGGTCCCAGCTGCTTGGGAAGCTGAGGCATGAGAATCACTTAAGCCCAAGAGTTTGAGGTTGCTGCGAGCTGTGATGCCATGGCACTCTACTGAGGGCGACAGCTTGAGACTCTGTCTCAAAAAAAAAAAAAAAAAAAACGAAAGAAAAAGAAAACAGATTTGTAGACCAAGATCATAGGGAAAGAAAAGCTTCTGCAACACTTGCCTGCTTCAACCCAGAAAGTATAATTTTAAAGATTTTTTAAAATTAAATATGTACTAGAAACCTAGAGAACAAGATTTCTAGGTACCTTAAACAAGGAAATTTAAAATCTAGGTAATTAATGGAAAGTAAATACAAAGTGCTTACTAGATAAACTTTACTAACCAGCCCTGGGCTTCTTATGCTGATGTGGAGAAGGGAGTCCAGGCTGACGTCTCAGCTTCTGAGTTTTGAAGAGGTCCCCTGAAATTGGACCAGGCGAGTCTGCTCTTTGGATTTGGGAGAAGCAGGGAAACAGGCTATGTGGGCTGTTTCCCTGCCTCTCCCAAACCAGCAGTGTGGGGACGCAAGAGTTACCCTTAGGATGCAGTGCGTCTTGAAACCTCGGGGGGCAGCCAAGTCCAGATAAGGAATTGCTCTGTACAGTAGCTTTCCTGGTCTCAGACACGTGGACTTACCACAGAAAGTAAGTTCTACAGAGGCTGAGTGTAGAATCATAGACTACAAACTATGCAAATAGCCTTCCATGAAAGGGCAATCTACAGGTATGGCAGATGGGAGAATTTACACCGTAAGAAAGAGACTTTTAAACAATCCTGTTTGAAATGGTCAGAATTTATTGGAAGAAATAAAACCACAAGAACAAAACAAAAGCAGGCTGATTTGAAGAGCCACATGGACATTCTGAAATTAAATACACACACACACACACATATAGCTATCGAAGTAAAAATATTAAAAACACACCATGGTTGGATTAAAGGAGATAGAATAAGTATGTCAAAATATATTGCTTAGGGATCTCACACTAGGTTCTGCTGACATAGGTAGAAATCATGAAAGAGTAGTTCAGAAGTTCAGACGGTAAAATAAGAGGTTCCAGTACATGGCTAAGAGGAGGTCCAGGAATAGAGAGCAGGAAAAAATCTTAGAGTGAAAAATATCCAAAGAGACAGTGACTGAGAATTAGGTAAACAAGTGTGTGAGCCCTTATGTTGGAGAAGTACAAAGTTTGAGTTTTCAAGTTTAATGATAATGAAATCCTCAGATCCAAAATGCTTAATAAACCCCAGTCAGGATGAACACAAAGAAACACACATCAAGATACATTGTACAAATATCTTTATTATGATGTGATTTTTGGTCTTCACAATTCTTATTCTGCCTCATCTGGCTTCAATTTCAGCTTCTTATTCTTATTTCCTTTCTGCTGTTTCTTTCTTTGAGTTGCCTATGAGTTTCCAAGTGGGAAGAACAGCGGAACACTGTGGAGAGATAAAAGATGAGGGGCTCCACTGCAGCCACAGTGATGGATCGCAGCAGCAGAGAAAAACCCACAGAAGTGCTTAACTTTTCCCAAGGATCTACAGTTGCTTCCAAAAAAGTGAACTTTGATCAAACGGTAAAGTAAGACATCTGTTCCCACCATCGGTGACTTCTTTTTTTTTTTTTTTTTGAGACAGAACCTCAAGTTGTCACCCTGGACAGAGTGTTATGGCATCACAGCTCACAGCAACCTCCAATTCCTGGGCTCAAGCGAGTCTCTTGCCTTCGCCTCCCAAGTAGCTGGGACTATAGGCTCCCGCCACAATGCCCGGCCATTTTTTGGTTGCAGCCGTCATTGTTGTTTGGCGGGCCCAGGGGCTGGATTCGAACCTGCCAGGTCAGGTGTACGTGGCTGGCGCCTTAGCCTATTGAGCCACAGGCACCAAGCCAACCATCGGTGACTTCTACATAGGGCAACATGATACTGAATCGGACCCGAGACAAATTTCTTGTTGAATTGACCTAAGTTCTACTTTCAGTTTTTCAGTCTCTAGAACAGAGATCACTGAAGTATGTACATGTACTTTTGAAAGTATATGTACATCTCAAACAATTTGGGGGAGGGTGTGAAAAGGGCTATCCACTTGTCCACAGATATTTTCTGTTTATTCTTAGGCTCACTGTAGTTATTTATATGTGAGACCCAGAGCACTGCAGCTACATCCTAGTGTATGCTTCTCTGAATAATGGCAAATATTTCCTACTAGATTCACATTTATAAATAGAAAAGTGGCATGTAATTATAAGTTGCCATCAGGTGTTATTGCTGAAGCCAGATGAACACCTGGGAGGTGACTTGCACAATGGTCATGGCTTTATCCTAGGGAATTTATTGACCAACATATCTAGAGACCTTCTATCAACTTAGTGGTAATATCAGCAGAAGCATTAACAAAACCTATAGCATTTATTTTTGAATGAAGTTGTATAAAGATAACATAGTTAAATCTAAATTATAAACAGACAGTAACTCTATATTTCTTTTACCTGGACATTTCAAAAGCAACTTACTTGCTTAAACTTCTCTCAGTAAAGCCTTCTAGCACATCTAATGCACATTGAAAACACCCAACAGCCATAGGAACAATAAACCAGAGGTTTAAATTATTTTGTGGACAAGCTCAACTATGCCTTTTGATGCACTAACAATTCTCTGTACGAGAATCGGCTCTACACAATATCCATTATTATGGCAGAAACCTGACTGCCAGACATAATGTGTTCACTTGAATAAAAAGTTCAGGTTTGAAATCATCTAGTTTAATGTATACATAGTATATATATTTTCTAAATGACCAGTTGATATGCAGAAAGGTTATTTGTGGACCTTAGGCTTTGCAAAAATAGAAGATACACTTTCGTTCTAAGATGACAGCATTAGCAATCATTGACCATAGATGAATGGTTTTCCTTTCTCTATCTTTGTAACCTTACCCACTTCTTCTTCCCTTTCTGTCTATCATAGCTTGTACTTTGTCCCAAAAATAATTTGTTGGCTGATATTTAATTAGAACATAGTATGAAAATAGTACCAGGACAACAGAATATATACATGAAAAGCATCAGTTTGTGTCACCTAGAGTGGTGACACATGTTATAGAAAGAAATTTTCTATCATTTATGGTTATTATTTAAGATTGCATTTGAACATTTTTTCAAAGCTTAACAGCTAGGGACCCATTACTGTGTCAATAATATAACTTAAATTTTAAGATATAAAGGAGAAAAAGGAGGTATATGCTGAATTCTTTGCATTCTTCCTTTGAAGCAAAAATGACAAGAAATAAAGCGAAAAATAGCTTTGAAGTGATGTGTATGCAATCGGGGTCAGATTGTTATTAATGATACATAAGTGGAATGTGTACATTAAAATATATTTATAAAACAGAAAGCACAAATTCTGAGGTATGAATTCAAAAGCCTTTTGAAAAAATAAAACCAGATTATTTTGGTTTACCCACCCACTCCTCTGCTAACACACACTATTACCATCATACTCTATCTCATTCTCTTGTACCTCTGTTCTTTTTTCCTTCCTTCCTTCCTTCCCTCCTTCCTTTTTTCCTTCCTTCTTCCTTTCCTTCCTTCCTTGCCTCCATTTTCACCTTCTTGTTCTCACTCTGCTTTAGTCTCCTTATAGTAGATTTTAAGCTTTAATTATATCATTCTATACTTCTTTCAGAAGTTGGTTGCCATATAAGTTTGTGAAATGCAATTGTGTTTTAGCAACTTTTAACAACAAGATCCCCAGAGATATCAAGATGAAATTAGTACATCCCATATGTATCACAGTCAGTTTCTCAGGAAAATAACATAGCCCTGATTTTACAAATGAGCAGGATCCCTAGTCATAATTGCCTGTTTCTGTCCTAGGGTAGATAAATAATCTAAAAATTGGAGCTGATACCTGACATGTGTGGCTTTCTTTTCTAAAATTTACTCTTATGTATGCAATTTAGATTTATACTATAATTTTAAAAACTGAACAACATTTGGGAAATGAATTATAAGGGTTTGAAGGTATAACCTTTAATTTGAGGATCCAGGCACCAAATTAGAGGGCATATTAGAGTTATTAAAATAAAATAAACATGAAGGGAATTTCACACTCCTCAGGCAAGTAACATTAGTTGATCCTGGATGAGAGAGAGAATTAAGAGTGAGAAAGAATAGAAGAAAAACATATAAGGAAAAAGAAAAATATAAGAAATATTAGAGAATATAGCATCATGGAGACACAGTACAAATTATAATTAAAATTCCCCATGAACGTGTGATCACAATGTTAGATTGTACGTAAAAGAGATAAATTAGATTGTATATAATCTCACTGGCATTTATCACCCCAATCAAAATGACCTCTTTGAAACTTCTTTGGCGTTTTTCAACAACCCATAGCTTGCTATTCACCTGGTTTTTCTTTTCCATTATAATGTTCGAGGCATACTTTTTGCTTTAGACAAAATAAATAGGATATTTGAACTTCCCCTAGAACTTTTAATAGGAAAAGTAAGACAGAATTCAATGGATATGCCAAATAAATTCTGCTGAAATGAGCAGCCTAAGGTTCTGCCCCCAAACTTTAACCAAATAAGACTTTCTTCAGATAAATCATGAATCAATGCAGTTCTTTCCCAAGTAGAAAAAAAGACGATGGCCATACTGAGTAACATAGATATTTTCCTTATCTTTCTGGATGATTCCTCTTTCTTAAAACACCATAGATTTTTCCCATTCATATATTTCATAAACTTTTTTTTATAATTTCTGAGAATGGTCCACAAATTAGCTAAATCACAATGCAAATGTGTTTTTTCCTAATTTTTTTTTTTTACTGGAAAATTCAGTATATAGTAGCAAATTACACACTATAGACTTAAACACATTTTAGTTAAAAGCCATGCTTTTATTAACTATGTGAGTTTAGATTTTTTTTTTTACTTCCTTCAATGCATATTTCTCATCTATAATACATTGTATTAAATTAGCTCACCTCACAGTGCGGATGGGAAAACTAACAAAGTAAGACTTCAATAGAGCAGTCATTTGAAACCTAACCAGACTGTCTAGTCAGCCAATTTGCCCAAACATTTGATTTTAGTGTAATAAGCCTGAATGGAAAACCCTACATATGAGAAGGTAAATGGGAATTGGGCATCATAAATGATAGGTGAGTGAGATAAACTGTTCTTTTGCTACAGTTTATTCAAGAAATCACCTCCATGTAGCCCAGGGCTTACCTGTTGGGTAAGATCAGAAATTATCAACCAAGCATTAGCACTTTTAGTTTTCCTACTACTTTGGAGAAAGAGATAAAGTTTTGGTTTCTTGCTTTTAAGTGACTTATTCTATCCCACGAAAGCCTTAGATTTTGTGCTATATTGGATACCCTGCATCAAAATCTTAAAAAAAGGATAAATGCTACAGTCATCAAACTCCTTAGTCTTTCTTTACTCAATAAGTATTAGCTACCCACCCAGATCCTAACCTATAGAACTGGATAGTCTACATTTGTGTTTGGGCTTCATGGTAAAGTGTTTAGGAAAAAGCTGTCTTTTAATATCCAAAATATTCCACCCAGGACCCTTCGTTTGATGGATTCTCAGTGTCAAGGAAGGTCCAGTCTGTATTGGTACCCCAGGCAGGGTAGTAGACCGACACCTTTTAAATTTGTATTTCATTAATATTTTCCACAATTATTTATAAGGAAGGATACATGGTATGTGGAACAAGTATAGAGGATGGCAAAGGAGGACCATTATTTATAGTTTTCATGCTCTGCTCTCTTTCATTATACTTAGAAATTCAGCTTAAGTCCTAAAGGTGGTAAATGCATTAGCAAAGCAAATACTCTGTGGCAGAATATACCTACTCTCCGCAAAAGAAAGTTTAGGAGTCTTTATTCTCAACATACAACTTGGGATGTCACAAACACCCTCCCAGAAATAAGTTTATTTAAGTTGTTCTCCTAATCATTGAAGAGGAATTTATCTTGCCGGTTTCCAGTATTTGTTTGTGTGTGTGTATATAAGAGAATGTGCTATGTTTTAAAATAAAATATATTGTCATCTAAATCATTTACTGGTTGACCACCATTATAAGCTATGTTCAAAATATTATTGATTCATTTATGGCCTTTTAGCAAGAATACAAGATTAACAGCTGCCACATTTTCCTTTCTCAATAAGGAAACCCTTATCTCCTCATAGGCAATAAGAAACAAATTAGAAGAGTTAAAAAAAAAAAAACCTCTTTAAACTCTTTAAAAAGAGTTTAGTCACTCTTTTGTTTTTCTTAGTAATTCAAGGCCTTGTGATTTAATCAGGAAGCCTAATAGTGAACCTTGTTGCCCAAATTATAAACAGTTTCAGGGGTGGCACCTGGGGTTCAAGGAGTAGAGGGCCAGCCCCACACACCGGAGATGGTGGGTTCAAATCCAGCCCCAGCCAAAACTACAACTCCCCCCCCAAAAAATACACAGTTTAACAACAGCTCTTCATCCTCTCCCTCTTCCTACTCCTACTGTAACTTCTCATTTTGCCCCCTTCCAATATTATAAACTCTTGGAACACAATGCAGCTCAGGGGAGGCTCACAGTACTCCATTTTTTCCCTTGATGTCAATGTCGGAAGGATACGCGGTTAGAGTCCACTACCACGTTGAAAACAGGGCAAATTAAGAGGCTTTGTGTTTTCATGCACAATCTCTAGAAGATTTATTAATTCACTACAGGATCCATAGTGAATAGAGATATTGAGTGACCATTCAATTTCGTAAAGGTTTCATGCACAACCTCTAGAAATGATTTATAAATTCACTACAGGATCCATAGTGAATAGAGATATTGGGTGACCAATTTCGTAAAGGTTCACAAAAGAAAAGACAACAAATTTTCAAGTGGTTGCATTCAATCTTCCTTTCTTCTTTAAGACTTGGTGTAGTGTTATCTTGGAGAAGTGTCTAGTTTCTAGTGAACTAGATCAAAAAGAGGATACTTGCCATATCTGATTTTAAATACTAGTTCTTGGGTAATCAAATCAATGATGAACTCATTGGAATGATTATGATGATACGAAAAGATTTTAAAACAAAAGAAAATATAGAGCAAAGACATACATTAAAATGATTTACTATAGAAAACAGAAAACGATTTTTAAAATGTATCTACGTGTGTTATTCATAGAACAGAATATAGTCTCAGTTAGATTGTAAAGGTTTCTAATAATTGCACCTTTCCTTTCTTTATTTAGAAAAGCTGAGAAGTAGACACAGAAATTAAACTTTACCAATAAACTCCATTTCTAGTGTTTCCTGCTAACAATTTTCTTAAGCTCAGATCTGAGACAGTCCATCTGAACAGAAGCGTAGCTATCAAGAGAAAAATACTACTTATCTAATATTATGTTTCTCCTGTTGCAGGATGAAAACAGAAAGAAACAAGACATCTCCAGTATTCACAAAATTTGAACGCATTTCACCAATACAACAGAGAAATGAGAACCATCATCTGTCCCCCACCAATCAGCTAACTCATTCCTCCTCCATTGGAAGAAGGGAGAGGTGGGAAAAGGTGGAGAAATGAGTGAAATGATAACAGAAAGGGCTGAGGCATAAATGTTCCCCAATAACTGTATTTTAACTCATTTAGGGAAGAAGGTTTTTATAGTGGAAAATAAATAGTGGATATTTGATCCTCTGAATTTCATGTTTAAATTTGATACCTCATGTTAGAGGAGGGGTCTACTGGCAGGTATTTGGGTCATGGGGGCAGCTCCCTCATAAATGCTTTGGTGCTACTGTCCTCAGGGTAAAAAGTGACACTATTATGAATGCCAGAAGATACTTTTATTATAAAACAGCACACAACATAGAGATCTCCAAAGCAGAAATTAAATCTTTCCCCTATATCAAATTACAGGGGATAAATAAATTCAAAACTAAATCCCATTTCTATTGTAAATTCAAGATCCAAGGAAAATTATGTTGTTCTTGTGAAAACAATAAAAATAATTCAACATTGTTAGGTTGTCCAAAGAAATTAGTCTTGCCATTATTATTATTATTATTATTATTATTATTATTTATTCTGTTCTTTTCCCATTGAATGGCCTCTTGATGCCTGAATGAAGTATGGTCATTACTTGTCCCATCCCTATCTTCCACTGTATTAGGAATATCTATTACTTTTCTAGGGCTGATATTAAAAAAATGCAACAGCTGGTGGCTTAAACAACAACAGTAAAAATATTTATTTTCTCATAATTCTGGAGGCTAGAATTCCATGACCATGATATTGGCTGGTTTGATTTCTTCTTAGGCTTTTCCCTTTCTTACTGTGCCCTCACATGGTCATCTCTCTGTCTATAGAACTATCTTCTGTGTCTCCAAATCTCTTCTTCTTATAAGAGACCCGTAGTATTGGGATTCTAAAACCCACTACCCTAAAGACTTCATTTTAACTAAGTCACCTCATCAAGACCTTATCTACAAATGCATATATTCTGAGTACTGGGGCTTAGAATATCCATGAATCAGTTCTGAGAGAACACGATTCATGTCCATAGCAGTGTGATACTTTACGATTTTTTAAGTTTAGTTAATTACATGCCAACTCTCTGTCAAGTCCAACGTGGTCTGAGGATAGACAAGATCATCAAAGCACCATGCCAACTCCCAGACAATAAAGAAAGGAAGTCAATCCCTAGACCCTATCCAGGCATCCTCAAACTTTTTAAATAGGAGGCCAATTCACTGTCCGTCAGACCGTTGGAGGCCTGGACTATAGTTTAAAAAGAAAAAAAAGAAAACTATGAACAAATTCCTATGCACACTGCACATATTTTATTTTGAAGTAAAAAACAAAATGGGAACAAATACAATTCACACCGCTGCATGTGGCCCGCGGGCCGTAGTTTGAGGATCCCTGCTGGACATTTGTCCTGATTATTTTTCTTCCTGAAATTAAGCATTTAATGTTGCCAAAGTTTTTTTAAGTCACACAGTAGTGGCTGAGAAAAGGAGGCAGGTATGAGAAACTCTTCCTTGTCACAGTTTTGCCAGAATGTCTGTCAACTTAAGACTCCCTGGAAACCACTACCTGTGGGGTTATTTTCAACTGAGAAAAATCTACCATAAGTGAGTTATTTTCTGTTTACTATTTGTCTGGGGAAAAATCGTAATTTTGCAGAGTATCTCTTCATGCAGAGTGACCTTCAAGATAGTCATACCTTCTTGGCCTTTAAAATTTGCAAAGGCGGCAGCCACTTATTGAGCTACCATTTATTCTCATTTAATATATTAAAAATCTGTTGGTTTTCTTTTTCTCTTTGGACTCCATATATCCAGCACCTTCACGGAAAACCAAAGAAGCCTCTACCTGGTGAGAGCATCTACAGATCCTCCTGTGGGTGGGCATTTTATATCTGTGCCAGCAGTTTTTACTTCTTTCTGTAATTGCTTAAGCTTAAGAAATCTGTTTCCTAGAAGTTTCCGAGCTGCTGTTGTTGCTTTGGAAGCTGGAGTCCTCCTGAGGACCAACATTTCTGCTTATGCTCCTCCGACACTGTCTCTCTTCAACCTTTGAACGCTTCAAACAGTGAGCAGCATCTGCTTTAGCTTCAAGTTTTTCTTAAGTAGCAGCGAATGCCTCTAGGATTCTGCTTTCTTCTTTTACTTTGCACGTTCAGGAGCTTCACCTACTTGACATGCTAAGAGTTGAACCTGCTTATTTATTGGACCTCTTCTTATTTTTATTTTCTCTCTGGCTGGGGCTATTTGCAAGCTGAAAGTTTCGTATTTTCTTATTGTTTTTCCTTTGCTTTCTGGCACTGAATTTTTTTTCTAAGGTGCTTCTATACATTTTATTTTTAGTAAGACATAATAAGATTTTACTATAAGTGGTATGAAATTAATGCATTCTCAGTCTGTGGAAAGCATCTAGAGGTCACCATATTGAATTGGTTCATCCTGCCCAGTGACTACTCTCCTTTCAGAGAGCAAATAACCCAGACTTAGTGTTGGGTAAAACAGTGTGAAAGTGTGCAAGAAGTGAGGTAAGTTTATAAACAAAAGAACAAAATCAAACTGATCACATATTTCTTCTCAACAGGAAAATAGGGAGCTCCACTGTGCAAGGAGAATGGAGGATGTGCATGTGGTCTCAAGAGACACGGAGTTCAAATCAGAATCTATATGGAGTGGAATTTCATTTGCAAAGACACACACACTTAACAAAGAGCTCAGAAACTTTACTGCCCATAAGCACCCCAGGAATCATTGATTCAAAAACCTAGCTGAATCAACCGGAAGAATGATGGAATGAAAAACTGAGTTTGGGTAGTAAAGCACCTATAATGACAACAGGAGGTGAACAAATACAGTCTAAACACATGAAAAGCCCAAAAATGTTTTTCAGGAAAGCATGACAAGTGGAAGTAAAGAAAAACAAAACAACATTCACCTTGTTGTCTGGAAACTAAATTTCAAAATATGAGATTTTAGCACATGGTGGGAAGAAGTGAAAAGAACATATTCAAAATTAAAATCCTTGTATAAAATAAGGGAACTCTACAACTGCTTTGTTGCTTTCCAATTGTTTTACAAAAGAATAACATCCAATTTGATATGATTTTTAAAGAATAATATAGTTACAAGCACAAGGTTAAAACAAGAGATAAAACTAAAAGAGATGGAAACAATCAGACTACAAAAAACTTACAAAAGAAATAAATTATATAAATATAAAATACATACGTGTAACTCTATCAACTATAATGGAATCAAAGATAAATTATTTTAAATACAAATACCCTTTTTTAAGTTAATAAAACACAAGCATATAAGTGCTATTTATAAGATAGAAATGAAATAATTCAGAAAATTTTTTTTTCTGTTTTATTGGTTTTTTTTTAAGGACAGAATCTCAGTCTGTTGCCCAGGCTAGAGTGCCATGGCATCAGCCTAGCTCACAGCAAAGTCAAACGCCTGGGATCAGGAGGTTCTCCTGCCTCAGCCTCCAGAGTAGCTGGGATTACAGGTGTCTACCATAGTGTGCCCAGCTCATTCTTCTATTTTTAGTAGAGATGGGGTCTCACTTTTGTACAGGCTGGTCTCCAACTCCTGACCTTAAGTTATCCTCCCACCCTTGTTTTTCCAGACTGTTAGGATTATAGGCATGAGCCACTGTGCCTGGCCCAACAAGCTTAAAAAGTAAAATTTGGGGGAGATTTCAAAAAGACAAACAAACATGCAATAAAAGCAGTATTCATGTTATGTGTAATAAAATTTCATAAAGAAATGAAAGCATTAACTGGAAATAAGATGCAAAGTCATGAATCATATTATGTCTAATAATATAGTATGACCATATATAAATAAAAAGGAATTAGATGTATAATAATTTATTAAATGAATGAATTAAATCAAGAATATTAAACTGATATAAAGCTTGAACCAATGGTATGCCAACTAAAAGATTTCGATTTGTTAAGTAGACAAAAATTCAATTAAATGCGAGCATTTAGTTTATTAGGTATAAACTGTTAATAGAAGCAGCTGTGCCCTGTTATTAAGATTCTGGAACACAAAATGGGTTCATATGTACAAATATGGAAAAGGACAGTAGTTTTCTGGATTATTGTGACAGTAAATGATATAGTGCAGATAAAAATATTTAGCACATTGCTTAATGTATGGAAGAGACCATTATATTTTAATTGTCACTAATTATTACTGTTATCATTAGGTATTGACAATTTTCTTTATAACAAATTTACTTTTTTTTTTTGAGACAGACTCTCAGTTTGTCACCATTGGTAGAGCTCTATGGCATCATAGCTCACAGCAACCTCAAACTCTTGGGCTTGAGTGATCCTCTTCCTCTTCCTCAGCCTCCCAAGGAGCTAGGACTAGAGGTGCTCACCACAATACTCAGACATTTTTTTACAGATGAGGTCTTGCTCTTGCTCAGGCTGGTCTCAAACTCCTGACCTCAAGCAATCACCACCTGCCTCGGCCTCCCAGGGTGCTAGGGTTACAGGCGTAAGCCACAGCACCCTGCCTAACAAATTTACTTTAGACAAATGGATTGTATGATAAGCTCCTCACAAAAATTTCAATAAGTATAAATGATCTACAAGACAAGAAGCACAGAAATTTTATTATATAAACAGCTTACATGTTTACAATAAATACTCTAACACCAAAATAGATTTATGCCAAATAAAATATTTTTACATAAATATCTATTAGTTATAAAAGAAGACTAAGAAGAATGAGAAACAAGTTGTCTTTCAAGGAACTGTTATCACAGGTAAGGGAGTATAAAAGTGTTATCTCTTTGAAAGCCAGGCATTAGAAAGGAAATTTCCACCACCCACCACAACAGATAGCAGTTTATATACAATTAAAACACATTTAATTAAAGGATAGAACTTTCGATTTAAAAGTAATGAGTGGGAAACTTAACTTTTCCTATGAAACCCTTAGTATTTCAATTTTCAATTTACAGATATTCAGTTGCCTACTGATGAATTTGTGGAAGGTTCCCAATTGAAACTGACATCCGACATATTTAGGACAAAGTTGTCTTAAACATTTTATAAAGGAACAAAATATAACTTACTGAATATAACTTACTGAATATTTTTCAAAAAAGAACTAAGAAAATAAATATGTCTAATTAAATAAAGAGATATGTAGATTCTACAACAAATTAAATTTGTGATATTCCCTCAAAAACAAACAACCAGGTAAAAGAAAAAATATATATATAAAGCTCATAAAGTATAGGTGAAGGTGACACTTTAATCCCATGGGGGAAGGTAAAGCTCTTCCAATAAGACAGTGGTTCTCAACCTTCCTAACGCTGCAGCCCTTTAATATAGTTCCTGAGGGTCGTGACCCTAAGTTGAGAACTGCTGCAATAAGACTTATTATTGTAAGAATTGATTAGCTACTAGAAAACCAAAACAAAAATGGACATCCCCTTTGCATCAGATACACTGAATACCGAATGTATTAAAGAGATAAATGTAAATTAAACATCTTAATACAAAACAAAAACAAAAACTCAGGTTTTCAGAAGTGCTACTAGAAGTATTTTTTTTTTTTTTAGCTTTTGAGTGAATAAAGTAGATAGTATATAGTGAAGATTTTAAAGTAATGATACATAATGAAGGATGTGACTATAGAGATATATTTTCTTCTGTTTCATTGGGGAATAAAGAATTCATAGGAAAATTTTTATAGATTTGTTTACATCTAACGTTTAAAAATTATTTCAAATATTATAAAATAATCATACCACATTTAGAAGTTAAATGATAAAACAAATGTGTGCATTTTATTTCATAAGGAATTTGTATCGTTCATAGACAAAAAGCTGTCAGCAGCTAGTAATGGGAGAAGCATGACAGCATCCAGGTAATGTGAAGACTTTGTTATTTATTCTTTCTCTCCTGCTTTCCTGAGAGAGACGAAAACCTTTGAAACAGATATTGAAACAGATATGAAATCAGAAATGAGAGCTTTGAAATGAAATGGATTTTATTTGACTTTAATTAGCCTTTGTATTTTCAATATATAGACTGTCCAAGGTGCTATTAAGGGATGTGCTGTCTTAAATTGATGTAACTCAATTAGAAAAATGACTAAATAAAAGTTAAGCAATTCTTGTCTGTGTCTAAACTGATTCAAGCAACAGACTATACCACTTTATATAGAGCATATGTGAATACATACAACAAGGAGGCTGGAAGAACTATAAACAATATTAAAAGTTAACCACATATACTTTTAAGTGAGATTAATGTTTTCCATGCAGTTTTCTGTATGTTCTAGCTTTCCATAATGTGTATGTATTGATTTTAAAGGCAGTGAAAAAATGCGTTATAAAAGATAAGAGTTGGCGACTACAATGTGTTTAAAAAGAAAATGAAAAACGGCATATAGCTTTTTTGCAACCATTTAAACTTCTAGCTAGCAAGTAAGTCTTGGCACAGGAAACCGTTAGAGGATGTCAGTGATAACTCACTGCCTGCCAATCATTCGAATCGGACTGTCCAAATAGTCCTTCTGAGACCATAGGCCAGGAACAGAGGAGACAAGGAAGGCGAGGGGAAATCAGCTAACAAAAGCTCCAAGTCATATCAGGTAATAAAAAGTGTTGTGGAAGTTATGTGTTGAAAAGAGAGTTCGGCTGAACTCTAAGTTCTCCAATTAGACTAGTGGATCTTGTGTATTTTTTGTGAAATTCTCAGCCTCCAGTTAATATTAAAATGGAAGCTATGTGGTTGAGGTTTTAAGAATATTTCAGAACCAGGCAGCAACACACTATGTTAGCTATGTTAACAGTAGATGTTTATTTCACCTCACTGTTGCTTGGTTCTCTTCTGAAAATTGAATGTGCAACTCTACACAAGCAATGTCTTGGGTTGTTTTAAACTGAGTGGATTAGAGATAATGCGCAGAAGAGCTTAGAGGCTGAGGTACATCATGGATAGAGTTAGGGGCTCACTGAATGACTGACTTCACAGCCACATCTTCTGGATTATCTCAGTTCCATCACTGGATTAAGCACCTTAACCTTTCTGTGCTTCAATATGCTCATCTGTAAAACAGACATAGTCATAATACCATGACACGGAGTTGTTGCGAGGATAAATGAGTTCATACATAGTAAGGTTTGGGAAAGTCTGGCGTGTGGTAAGATCTCAATAAATGTCAGACACCTTTTTATCACCATTTTATAGAAGAGAAAACTTGAGGCACGGAGGAGTTAAGTAGCTTGCCTAATGTCACTAACTATTTAAAGGTAGAGCTTATATGCAAATTCAGGCCCTCTGGCTTCATAGGTGTCTTCTCAGCCTTGGATTCAATATCTACTGGGTACTGTTTTTGATGTGATTTTACGTCAGAGGTGGCATGTGGGGATGATCTCAAGACACGTGCCTGGAACTAGGAAGGAAAGCGTAAAGATGTGCTCCTTTCTAATATGATGGATACTTCTCCAGTCCTTCTATCTGTATTATCATATTTAATCGCCCACTTTAATTTTTTTTCTTTTTTTAAAAATTTTTTGTAAAGACAGAGTCTCACTTTATCACCCTCGGTAGAGTGCCGTGGCGTGGCACAGCTCACAGCAACCTCCAATTCCTGGGCTTAGGCGATTCTCTTGCCTCAGTCTCCCAAGGAGCTGGGACTACAGGCGCCCGCCACAATGCCCCGCTATATTTCTGTTTTTGCAGTTTGGCTGAGGCCGGGTTTGAACCCATGCCCTACTTGATAAGCCACAGGCACTGCCCAATCGCCCACTTTCATAATGTGTATAGTGTGATTCCCATTTACGAACGAGGATATTAAGCCTGAGGAAAGACCTTCTTTAACTACAGATGCAAGTAACACTGGAATTCAAATCTGTGTAACCTCAAAGCCTGGGTCTTGCTACTACAACACTGTACCATGGTCTTACTATTTGTGCTGATAATTTTCAGTTTGCCATTGGCACGGTCACTGTACTCAGAATCTAGGTTTGCCTGAGGCACCTGACAGCAGATGCTTCCATTGCCTCAGTTTTCCCGCCAGGTGTAGTCTCTGCTAAAGCCAGAATGGGTGCTCAGAAGGCTGTTCAAAGTGAGGGAAGTGGAGCTTTACTGACCTCTGCACAAAGAATGTTTTCCAGCAAGAAAGTTGTCAATACTAAAATGGAGTCATTCAGGTAAAGAAAACCCTGACACATAAAGTCAGGGAAGGATGTGAAGAGAGGGCTTTCATGACTGTGTGCCCAGTAATGAAAAATATTATTAAAACCACAACCTTGCACAAAGGTCATCGGAACCTTACACAAAATATTTCTGCAAGGACACTGCCCAGCAACTGCCTGTCTAACATTCAGCTGGCATCACCCTTATTAAGCTATGTAGCCAAGGATAATAATTCAAAACAATTATGTACTTATCCTCATTTTACTGCCTTCAAAATCGCTGTTTCCCTTCAGCTCCCTGACTATGCACATAGTTTACTATTAATATTCCCGTTGCAAGACTCTATTTTCTTTTGGTGAGCATGCCTTTGTTTGTTATTTAAATTGACACTAGAAAAATAGAAACATGTAGTTTCCATTTTCAAAGACATTTGATGTTGCTATGAAGTTCTATTGAGCAGAAAGCATAGATATCCTTTCTTTACCTAGGCCTGACTCTAGGATTGCTCAACATTCTGATACCCACAGCATGCAATCTCCAGATTTCCAGGGTAATTGTTCCAAAGGGATGCTATGTATACCCTATTTCTGGGTAAACACTTTCAATTCAGGCAGTCCATTCCCTCTTTTATTCTGCCCTCAATGCTAGTTTCCCTTCGGTAAATTATTATTATTTTAATTTTTTAAAGATTTTATGATAGCCTTGCAGGTGGGTGGGACTGGTCTTACCCTCATCTTTGTGAGCAGGGCTTACTGCTCTAAGCTAATCTATGCCCTACCCCTTCTAGAGTTCATTCTTTCTAGCCACAGTAATTGGCTCAGGAATGGATATGTGGATACAATTGGGGCCAACGAAAAAGACTGAATCCAAGAAGTTAAGCAGAGAACTGCCGGGGCCATCCTCTCTCTTGCCCTGGAGCTATGCTGGTGAATGTGGCATAGATTCTGGAACCTGAAAATGAAGCTGACTCTGCCACTACATGGTGGAGATGGCCCTGGGCATTGGTCCCTGAAGCCTCAATAGGGACCAATTCTATCACTAAAGTGTTTCAGTTTTGTGAGCCAATAAATTCCCTTTACTGTGGCTAATGGTTTGGATTGAGGTCTCTGGTACAGTTGAAAAGGGTCCTAAACAGTGGTGTCTCATCAGGACTCTTGATCTAGCAACCGTTAAAATTCTAATGATTCTTATGGAAAAATGAATCAAATAGGACATAAGTTAGAAATGGAATGTCTTCTCTCATAGAATAAGAGGCACATTGAGTGCCTTTCAAAACCTTTCTCAATTTCTGCTGCAAAAAAATTAATGAACTTTTAGTCTACTTTCATTAATAACATAACCATATGTAGTACAGGGTTAACTACCTCCTGTGCCAGGCATTACAATATTAATACTACATTAGAGGATAATGCTATGGCTTCCTTTCCTGCATTAGAGAGTCTGCTGAAAATACTGGCTACATAATAATTCTCTGCTGAATTTATGACATCATATTGATACTCTGTGACCCAGTAGCCCCAAAACATTATAAAATACTGCTTCCCTAGAAAGAGTAAGCTCCAATTTTACTATATATGATAGCCAGTATCACACTACACTAAAGTTGGAAAAAATATTGAACTTGGCCCTGTGCAAACTGCTAAAGAAAGAGATAAATATTCTCAATAGTTTTGTTGTCAAGTAACAATCATTATGCTTTTGAATTTGATTTTCAGTACTCAAAAAAATGCAAAACCTCACATTCGAGTAGCATTTCTTATATACTTGGGCATCATCTAGAAGGAATCTACATATATTTGTCCAACTGTAGAAAGTTGTGTATATATTTCTAAATATAATGCAAAATAACATAATATTAGCACATACATATGGGTTTATATGTATATATATATACATACATACATGCACAACACATATATATAAGCCCTGTAATTTTTCATAAAATATCAAGCAAGGGGAAAACACACACAAACATAAAAAAGCATTGAAACTGAGACCCTGAATAACGTGAGACTGTTCAGAACTTCTCAAGCCAAACACAATAAAGATAAAAAATAGTCAAAGATCCAGAGAATTTTATTCTATAGAGTCAAGAAAACTATGAATCCCAAGATATCAATAAAATAAACAGGCTCTTCTTTGCCTGATTATTCCTGAAAAACATGGCTGAGCTTCATAATTTTAGAAATAAAGCAATAAAGGCTTGAGAAGGCTGAGTATAGGCAGTCTGTGAATATCAACTGGCTGGGCAACTCTCCCTTTCCACTCACATGCTTCCGACTCTTTTTGGTGCCCAAGGACAGTACTGTTATCACGGCTAGCATGGAGCTAGCAAAATTACTACTTGCAACTCTGAAATCAGAAGACTATCAATTCCAGTCGGCAATGACCAGTGGAAATTATGCTGCATGTGATATCTCTAAAAGAGATCTGGCTTTGAAACCAGAAACACTGGAATTAAATTCTGGACAAGCATCTTATTAGCTATTTAGCTTTGACTAAGTTATTTAACCTTTGAATGAATAGATTTTTTTTTGTCTGTTAAATGCATACAATTTTTTATGAGAAATTATGGGGGCCTGTATCCCCACAACCTTTGCAAGGATCTGCACTGAAGGCAGTCCACATGAGAAAAGCCTTAGACTCAGCTATGTTAGGTGAAATAAATGAAATAACCAATGGAAACTTGTGAGAGGCATAGACTAGCAAATGAGACCCGCTCCATTTCCCCAAAGATCTCTTTATTCACTCCAAAACCGTAAATCATGTTGAAACAAGAAACATAAAGTAATTCTAATGATTCAAAACTAGACTGCCGGAGCAATCATTAAAAGTCAAAAACAAAAAAGAAAAGTAGAGGAAATAAAACAAGGAAAATCATGCAAACACATCAGTGATGTGATGTAATCAGTGATTACAACCCACACTTTACAAATTAGGGGATAAACTTTAACTTTCATTGTTTTTTCTTTTTAAAAAATTTAAAAAGAAATTTAAATTATGCAAACGTATCATGTGATTACAACTCACCCTTCACAAATTAGGGGATAAAGTTAAACTTTTGTTTTTTCTTTTTAAATTTTTTTTAAAATTTTTATTAAATTATAATTGTGTACATTGGTGCAATCATGGGGCACAATGTGCTGACTTTATATACATTCTGAAACATTTTCATTGAACTATTTAACATAGCCTTCATGGCCTTTTAATCACTATATGAAAACATTTATATTCTACATTTAGTAATTTTCACCTGTACCCTTCTAAGATGCACCATAGGTGTGATCCCACCAATCACCCTCCCTCCACCCATCCTACCCCCGCCCCTCCCTTGCCCCTTTCCCCATTTCTTATGTTATAACTGGATTTTAGCCTTCATATGAAAGCTATAGATTAGCTTCATAGTAGGGCTGAGTACATTGAATACTTTTTCTTCCATTCTTGAGATATTTTGCTAAAAAGAATGTGTTCCAGCTCCATCCATGTAAACACAAAAGAGGTAAAGTCTCCATCTTTCTTTAAGGCTGCATAGTATTCCATGGTATACATGTACCACAATTTATTAATCCATTCATGGGTCGAGGGGCACTCGGGCTTCTTCCATGACTTAGCAATCATGAATTGGGCTGCAATAAACATTCTGGTACAGATATCTTTATTATGATGTGATTTTTGGTCTTACGGATATATACCTAGTAAAGGAATTATAGGATGGAATTTTTAGATCCTATAATTCCTAGGATCTATTTTTAGATCTCTAAGTATTCTCCAAACATCTTAATTTTATGCAAGCCCTACACAAGCCTCTGTGTGAGGCAACCAGATTCAAGGATTTTCTTGATAAAAGACTTAAAGGGAGATGGGACGACAAATAGAAAGGTTTGGCAGGGAAGAGAGGATGAGTCAGAGAAAGTCCTGCACAGACTGGGAGTTGGAGAAAGTTTTCAAGGGTCAATGGATGAGAATTTCTGGGCAAAAGAGGATTGTATTTATGATTAAATAGGTTTTAAGAGGAGTCACTAAAGTTATGAATTGTATCCCCATTGGTGTTTCTCAGGAAATACAGTAAATATTGGAATCACTTTTTAATTACTCCTCAGTGCTGGCCTGTACATTTAATATTCTACTCCATCCACACAGAATTCAAGGCCCTGATTTTTATTGGGTGTGTTAGTCGGGCTAATTAACACTAGCTGCTTTAATGAACAAGCACAAATCTTGGGGGCTTAATATAATGCAGTTTGTTTCTCAGTCACATCACAGTCAGCTGGGGTTTGGGCAGCTCTTTGGCAACTCTCCTACATCCAGTCTGTATTGTAACACTGCTATTCTAAACATGTCCCTGAGATCGTCGCCCAATCTCTGGGTTCTCTCTGCTGCCAGAGAGCTTCCCATTTACTCCCTCTCCCCCAATCCTCATCAACCTTTGCTCGCCTTGCTTTCTGCTCTGAGAGGCTGATTTGTGTGGATTACAGATCAAGGATTCCAGCTGAGTTTGGCCCCAGGATCCAGGCAGGGAAGGAGAAAGAGGTCTACTTCTCCCCTTCCTCCCTATTGGGGACTTGAGAAAGCTGAGTCACTTGATAGGACACGGCTTCTAGGTGGTTCCCTGACACTTGCCTCCCTCACCTCCCCATGTCCTGTAACCAAAGTTTCCCACTTGCCTCTTCAAGCCTGAGATAATAACAATCCTATTACTCTTCTGTAAATCCCTTGTAGTCTCACTAAACCTTTTAATTAAACTTCCTTGGATGGTACTAATTTGAATGTACCGTTTGTTACTGATTCTCTTAGAAAGGCATTGGAAAGTGTGGTGCTCTGTGTGCCCAGGAAAAGGAATATGAACTAGGACGTGGCACCCTGAACATATTCTGTCACCTCCATCCATGTTTGTGTTTTGTCTTGTTCTGGGAAGTAAACAGCATTACATATAGAGATAACTTCGTCTTTTTGGTTTTATACTGTAATTATATATGCAATCTGTATCCTGTTTTATTTCCTTGTTTTCTTTCAGTTCAATGTACTTTTTTATTTCCTTTGAGACTTTTTTTTTTAATGTATTGGTACTCACTGTGTGTTTTTCTAATTTTGTTTTTTCAGAATATTACAGGGGTACACACATTTTGGTTAGGTACACACATTTTGATTACATAATTTGCTTTACTTAGAACTGTGTTGTTTGGATTCTACATGTTTGGGGATTTTCCTCTTTCTGTTATTGATTTCCATTGTGATTACACATAATCAGAGGTATCTACTGTATAATTTCAATTTGTTGAAGTTTGTGTTATGGCCCAGAATATGGTCTTCTCTTGGTAAATGTTCCTTGGGTACTTAAAAAGACTATACTCTGCGGTCGTTGGGTGGAGTACACTATAAATGTGAGCTGGGTCATAGTGACTGATGGTTCTTCTACTTCTTGTTCCCTTGCTAATCATTATATCAACTATTAAAGAGACAGATGTTGTCTTGCAGCTCTGTTAGGTACACACACATTTAGAATTATCATGTCTTCTTGGACTGGTTCTTTTATTATTATGTAATATGTCTCTGTCCCTGATAACTTTCTTTGTTCGGAAGTCCATTTTACCTGATGTTAATGTAGCCCCTACTGCTCCATTTTCTTTTCATTAATGATATGTCATTTTCCATCCTTCTACTTTCAACCTACCTATTTTGTTACACTTGAAGTAAGCCCATACTGACACCATAGAGTTGTATCATGTTTTTTATCCATTGTCAGTCTCTGTATTTCAATTGGTACATTCAGGCCATTTAAGTTTACTATTAAGTATTAATGGGCTTACATCCACCATTTAAAATGTTAGGGCTTACATCTACCATTTAAGTTTTTACTTTGTTTTTTATTTGTTCTGTTGCTGTTTCTGAAAAAAAGAAAAATTAGCCAGGCACAGTGGCTCATGCCTATAATCCTAGCACTTTGCGAGGCTGAGGCAGGTAGAGCTCAGGAATTCAAGACCAGCTTGAGTGAAAATGAGACCCCATCTCTACTAAAAATAGAAAAACTGTCTGGCATTTTGCCAGGCACCTGTAGTCCCAGCTACTTGAGAAGTTGAAGTAGTAGGATTGCTTGAGCCCAGGAGTTTGAGCTTGCTATGAGTTAGGATGACGCCATGGCACTCTACTGAAGGTGACAGAGTGAAACTCTGCCTCAAAAAAAAAAAAAAGTGCAGGTATAACCTTCAGCCCTGCAGGGCACCTAAGAAGGGTGCATGGCCTGTTCAGGCTTAACATACCCCCAAGGAAACAAATCACTTCTGGTTTTGGCACAATACACTGTGGCTCATTTTCTAGTCTTACTCTAGTCCAGCATCACATGACAGATAGCAGTCATTCCTTTCTACTGACTCCAAATCTTTATTTTTATTTATTTATTTATTTTGAGACAGAATCTCACTTTGTTGCCCTGGGTCTACCCCCATGGCATAGCTCATAACAACCTCAAACTCTTGGACTTAAGTGATCCGCTTGCTTCAGCCTCCCACGTAGCTGGGGCTACAAATGCCCACAATGCCTGGCTAATTTAGAGACAGCTGGTCTCAAACTCCTGAGCTGAGGCTATCCACCTGCCTTGGCCTACTGACTACAGATTTTTAGACAAAGCTTACCACGCTCAATCAATTGCCAACCAAGGAATCCCTAAATTCACCTATGAATTGTAAGCCTCTGCTTTATGACGCCCTACCTTTGGGCCAAACCAATATATACCTTCCACATATTGATTTGTGATCTTATCTACAATTCCTATCTCCCTGAAATGTATAAAACCAAAATGTAACCCAACCACCTCTGGCACCTCTTTCTCAGGACCTCTAGAGACTCTTTTCCACTTTATGGTCACTCACACTGGCTCAGAGTAAACCTCATTAATTATCAATATTTTGGCAGAATTTGCTTTTTTCTGTCATCAAACCTCTGCTCCATGTTAGGCCATACGCCATGCATGGTAGTGAGAGACAGCACCAAGTCAGACGGGATCCTATGAGGCAATGAGAGAGAGAGACCCTCCTGCTGGTACTCGACTGCTCTCACCTGTGGATGGCAAATATCTGGCCCACATGCTACCCTCTCCTCACCCAGGGCAGGCATCACTAATCAGTCATGGCAGGACACACTACTCAGCACAGACTTTGCCTCAGATTCCTCCTCAACACAATTTCCTCTGTAATAACTACCAGTCAATCACAATTGGCCCTCAAGATGGGATGCATTTGCCAGCTCCAGATGAAGGCTTTGTCATCTGTTCCAGCTGTCTCATTTCACTTTCGATGGTTTGAAGAGAATGAGGCAAACCCATGCTCCTGAGATGGGTTGCCTGTTTTCTAGAAATGTTCTTACTGTGAAGTTGATTATGCTTTGTGTGAATTCTTCTTATAAACTGACATTTTTCAAATCATGGAACCAGAACATCTGCAAGGCAATATTGTCCCTTCTTTCTCCAAGATATTATCATGAATTGGACTAAAACTCGAGTCCAAAGCTGACATTTTAATGAAAGTTTTTGTTTGTCTTTTGAGAGTCTCACTCTATCACTTTGGTAGAGTACTATGGCATCATCATAGCCTGCTCAAGGGATCCTCTTGCCTCAGCCTCCCAGGAGCTGAGACTATAGGTACCCACCCTAATGCCCAGCTATTTTGTTTTTTGTTTTTTTAATTTTTGGTAGAGACAGAGATCTCACTCTTGATCAGGCTGGTCTCAAACTCCTGAGCTCAAGCAATCCACCCACCTCAGCATCCCAGAGTGTGAGCCACCATGCCTGGCCAAATCCTTTAATTCAAAACAAAACAAAACAAAACAAACTGTCTAAATACACAGTTGCAGGCTCCCTTGGGAAAGCCTTACTTTGTCCCACACTCCAAGAGGTCATGGATGACTCAGCAAGTGGGAAATGTGTAGTCGGGCGCTTCACACACATACCTTCTGGTGGAGAGGGGGGTCTTGCTTAGTGAGGGATGGGCTATAGAATGAGGCTGATCTTCCTAATGACAGTTCCAGCCATAGCTGCTCCAGAGAAAGTTCCCTCTTTGGAGTCTATTAATATGGAACAAATTTGCAAAAGGGACAAATTTGAAGACCTACAAGAATTTGAAATTCTTTTCTCTAGTTCTCTTTGGGAACTCAGCTGATCCTCCTTCTTCACTGTGGTTACAGTCAACAACATCACTGTACACACTGAATTCCCAAATACTGAGCCACTGCCTCGGGGAGAAAACAGAGCTGGTTCCTGCAAGCCTCTGATGGCAACATTTTTATCAACCCATCAATTCATAATCTTGTTTTATATGTGTTGCTGTTTAAAATCACCTTATTTATATATTTTCAAGTCATTAACACTGAACTCACAGCCTACGGCATTATGACTTATGTCTGAATGAAGCTTATCTAACACAGGTATTTTCTTCAGAGGGCACATCACAGCCTCCCATGCTTAGAAATGCTACACCGCACTTTAGCACTGCACTTGGAGTTGATTTTAAACAGTGAAATCACCAAGATAAAGAACAAAAATGTGAAAAACAGGGCAGGAAGTACACCTCAAAAAAGACACTCGTTTGCAGTATGAAAGTGGAGACAGCGGCAGAGCATGGCCTTGGTTTGGCTTCTGCTGAGAACATGTGTCACACACAGGATTCGGAATTTCAACCGCTGTGTGCGCATCCACCAGAGACTGAGAAATGCTACCCATTCTGATTGGGGGTTACAAACAAATCTCACCAAGCAGGCAGATTTTTTGCAAATCTGCATTCTGCCAAAAAAAAAAAAAAAAAGGAAAGCAACTGTATTAAAGTTATGGTTGTGTTTCGGTTTAAACCATATACTGTCTCACAGTGGGAGATCAACAGAGTCTCCAAATCTGCTAAGATGAGGAAACAAATTTCAAATATTTGTTGCAAATACAGAAGAAGTATAGAGTGATGCCACCATAGTGGGTGTTTACGTTCCAGAAACTAATCACTCCCAGCTCCCAGTGTATCACCAGGTTTAAAGTGCAAATACCTACTTGGGAGATCTCTGTGGATTATTTAAATTTTACTTCCTTTTTGTTAGAAGCTGGCATTTAAGCATTTCTGTTGCACCTGTTATTATTTGTTTACTTTGAACAGGTTTTGCTAATTCAAATGAATTAACTAGAAGGCAGGGTGAGGAAGAACTTCCCCCATAAGTGTCGAAACACGCGTGGTCTAAGTTTTGTGTGCCATCTTGCCCCTTTCTCTTTACGGCACTCCTGGAGCTCACTGACGAGTGATAAATTTGAAGGGGGAACCCTGCCAGATGACACAGCAGTACCAAGGAGCAGCAGGGGTGGATCCTACCATCCTGGAACTTCTCAGACCCCTGTGCCTGGGGAGGGGATTATTTTATCTTGCATTCTGGGGAACACTCTAGGGATGAAGGCAAATGAGAAGCCTCTAGGAAGAAAAACACCCCAATTCCATGAGTCTGTAACAACGTTTACTTAAGACAGTGGGAAGATGGACCACAACTGGATTGGGTGGTGAAACAGTCCTGGACAGAACCATTCTCTTTTCATTTCTGGGGTATTTTGGGCCAAGAGAAGTAAAAGTCCAGAAAATGAACCGGTGTCAAGCCAAGGTGTCTCCCAACTTACTCTGACGTGGTGTCCCAAGCTGGAGGTTTTGTGTCCACTGAAAATCTAACAAGTCCCAAGAATGACTTTCCCATTGGGAGGTGAAGATGGCAGTCTGCCACTGGGAATCTGTCTGTGTGCCTGAAACAATGCCAGGCACTAGCAGGCACTACATTAACATATACTTAATATAAATGAAAAGATCCATGAAGGAGAAAAGCAAACACCCTGGCAGTTTACTATGAATAGATCTCCCCCACAAAGCACTGCTGGGGCCAGAACAGCCACAGTAGTTCTTTAAACAATGTGTGCAGGCATCCCTGGGCAGGTGCATGGGAAGAAACCCTAACACGAAGATTATCTTCCTTTTCTTCAGCAGCTATCCCCATCCTCTTCCCCCCTCACACACACTAGACTCCTGCAAAGTATTGGGGTGGTCCAAGATGAAACACTAAGGAGGAGAGAACTTGGTGTTAAGGGCACCCTGGAAATACACCGTGGAGATTTTCCTGAATGGGAAACCACTTATGCCAAGCCTTTCCCCCTTTCCCATACTGATCTCATCTGGTTTCTGCCACTGCTTCCAACCCTGCCTAATTCACTTTGCCAGCTGCAATAGACAGACTTTTTTCCCATCTAATGAATGAGTTCACCTGGATAGGCTGCTGTGTGTTTTGTTTAATTTCTTATTAAATCTTTTGGTAACAAAATGCCTAATTCATTTCTTCAAAAATGAAAGGAATCCTAATAAGTTTCAAATGTCCATGCATGCATAAGATTCCTTCATTAAATGAGCTTAACAAACGCCCATGAGTTAGATGTTCCTTCCTGTATTCTGTTTGTGTTTGGCATTCTATTTTTAGCATGTCATCTGGAACCCAAAATGGGCTTGGGCTAAGGTATTTCTGTTGATTTAAATACTAAGTATGCAGGCTTCCTGTACACTGTTATTGAGTTGCTGCTATTACAGTTCATATATCAAATGGCTAAACATTACTACTTAGGATCTATGATAGAATGACCCTGAGAACTTAAATCACGCAAATTACAACATAGTAGGGATCATCGTCAGGTAGGTGTTTACCTGTACAGATTGTCCAGAGCAAACACACAGTTGGTGTATAAACTCCTCAAATTTCCTTAACAATTGTCCACAAAGCAGTAATTAATTTGTTAACACTGCCAGAATGTTTTCTAATGGTTTTGCGATTTTTTTTAAGAATGTACTTTGTTTTTATGTTTTGTTGTGGTGCTGTTTTTTGTTTCTGTTTTAAGGACAGATCGTTACATAAAGTTGCAGTATTTAAAGCTTTGCCTTTTCTGAAAAAAAAAATGAGAACTAAGTTTGTGCATGATGACTGGCATGTATATGAGGAGAAATTTAAATAAAGATGCTTTAAAGAGGAAATCTAGGATTAATTGTCAAGTTGTGAGAATTTATTTTTCTCTATGGGAGGTGCATGATTTTGAATAAGAAAATATTTCTCCCCAAATTTCAAGCAGGCAAAGTATTAATAAGGTTAGCTTTGTGTTATATGTTTCTATAAAAAGGAAAATATATACGGTAATATAAAAGAAGAAAAAACCTTTTATGATGAGTTTCTAAGTAGATTTTTTATAAAGTGACTTTCTCTCTAGCTGTGTTCTTACCACTTCAAGTAGAAGTGATTTGAATAAGTTTTATATAGTAAATTCAATAAAAAATGATGCTTTAAGGAAAAGTCTAAAATCAAGCAGTCAAGATCCCGTGAGACTTTGTGGTCACCAGCCTCTTTCTCCCCGAATGCTCCATCAGCCTGTACCTTCATCTCATGGTCTAATGATGGTTGCTCCAGCTGCAGCCCTCATGTTTTCATCCCAAACAGTGGAAAGACAAAATGCCCTTCTTCTAGTGGGGTTATAGCCCATCAAGTAGACTTTCTATGAGTTCCAGACTATAATCTACATTCAGAACTTCCTCACCTGGTTCCATTTAGCTGCAAGAGAAGCTGAGCAATCTGGTCTCTAAGTTGGGCATATTGCAGGTCTGGGAGAATTCAGAGCTCCATTATTAGAGTAGGAAGGGAGGAAAGATATTGGGAAGTAGCTAGAAGTTTCTACTAGAAGAGAAGAAAAAGGAGACAGAACTTCCCTGCCTTTATGGGGCTCACAGTAGAGATACATATTAATAAAGAACCATACCCTACCCCAGTGAACTCACAGCTGCTGTAAGTGGGATGAGAGCCTGTCATGAGGAGATGTGAGAACAGAGCTGGAATCTCACTGCAGAGTGGGGAAAGGAGGTGATGCCTCCTGGGAGCAGAGGAGGTGTGAAGCAGGCCTGACCCTGATGCCCTGCTAATGGAAGCTGCTGTTGCTCCTTCTACGAGCTTTGGGAAGTACTTGCCCGAGTGGGAACAGGGATTCCACATCAGGATTTCCACATTGAAAACATCCTGGCTGTGACGAGACGACACGAGATGAGGGGGCTTTCATGTGGGGGTTATTGCAGAAATTCATGTGGGAGGGTGTTCACCCAGATCAGGAGAGCAAAGAGGAAAATGGGGGCTTTCCAAGCTGAGTCAGCCTGTCCTAAAACATTCAGGGTGTAAAGCAAGGGCTTTCTCTTAGAAGAACCATGCCGTGGCACACCTACTTCAGGCTGAAGAAACGGTTGTTTTCTGATCTGTTTCTACCTACCTAATCGCTGGTGGCCAGGCACATTTGTAAGGAAATTGGGCAGCATTTAGAGACACTAGCTCCCTGCGGTCCATAGCATCACTGAATAATAGATGTGATAGGGGGTCCTTTGGAGAAAAACAACCACATCTACCTGACTCTTGTGATTAGTCTCTCCCTGGCCCCCTGCTGGGTTTCTGATGTGGGAGGCAGGGCAGCTCAGGCTGGTGAGCACAGAAGCTGGCAGAGCTCTGGGACAAGGCATCTGCAGGCCAGTGGGAGGAAGGGGTACTGTTTTTCCTGCAGCAACTACTTGGCCCAAAGCAGGCTCTCAATATGTTTAATATTTATGAAATAGATGGATTAATGCACTGATTATGCTATCAGTGAACTGGAAATTAGGAGAGAAAAAACAAAGGGAGATAACAGCCACCTCAGCTATGCGAGAGTAGGTCAGGCAGACTGTTCCTAACAGATGGAAATGCTGGTCCCTAAGTCCTAATGCGAGACTCGCTGCATACTTACAGTCAGCAGCCACAAGTCCTGTTTTCCCCTAGCTGATAGACAGTGATACCTGCCAGCCTTTTAAGATGCAAGCAATACAAACAGTATTTTGCTGTTACATGCGATCTCAGTTAAAGGAGGAAATTGGGGTTCACAAGATGGATGAGAACATGGTAGACCCAACTTGGAAAATGGAAAAATCCAAGACAGTCTCAGTGGACAGAAGGGCAGCCCCTTTTGCAACCAGCCTGACAAGGAGGCTACCTCTGTGCTGCTGTATTCTGTTGTCATCAGTGAATCCAGGCTCCATCAATCCTGCCTGACCGAGGCTAGGACAAACGTCTACTCTGCTTCCAGAGTGCCTCCTTGCTGTTCCTTCCATATTAGCAGAGAGGGTACCAGGTGCCACCAATACTACAAAATCTGAAGCAGGATATGGGCACTGGGTTGTCAGGAAATAAGAACCCTCCACCACAGACAGCATCAGCATTCTCTTCTGTAGAGTGTGGTTATCTTAGTATTAGTTCATTGAGAGGAAGAGTATGCCCTTCAGTTGTTTCTTTTTCTTTCCCCTCTACAATCTTCTTGCGCCATGCCCATTACATAATATTTCTCTTTGCAAACTGCACATCTCAAGTAAAGAGTTGTTGAATGGATAAAATTGCTTTCATCTGTCATCTTGCAAATGTGTTCATGGAAAAATTAAAAAAGAAATTATAGATTGCTTTGTGACTCCATCTTCCCTTTTCTTCTCCCATTTAGCTTCCAGGTTTACCTGTCTCAAAGTTTGTGCCAATTACAGCTCTGAGCCATTCTCCTGAACACCACCCCATCAGCCTTCACTCAGGCTGCAGCACAAGTCATAGGGCAGAAGGACTCTGCCATGGACCCCTCCCTCTTTTTCTCCTAGTACCACAATGCAATTGTACCACCCAGCAATTTGTCCTCTTTGTGAATAACTTGCCTTTTCAATGGTTCTGATTAAAGCATGAAAGAATTGCATTCTATAATTTGCAAATTCATAATATTCTCAAGAAAATGAACTTTGTGAAGTTAAAGTTCCATTAAAAAATATATCCTAAAAGACCTACAAGTTACAAGGCTGCTTTTGACAGACAGCTTCTACTACCTTGGCATTTCAGTAATGACCCCAGAACTGCCACTGACCTGTTGCACACTCGGTAAAGTGACAGTATGATGAATTTCTTTCCCTTATTAAAATGTGGTGGGAGGAAGTGGGAGGGAGAAGTGGGAAAGAGAAGGGGAAGGAAGGGAGGAGGGGAAGGAAGGGAAGGGTGGGGAAGGAAGGGAGGGAAGGAAGGGGAGGGAGGGAGGGAGGGAGAAGGAGAGAGAGAGAGAGGAAGAGAGAGAAGGCGGAAGGGAGAGAGAGAGGAGGAGGGAAGGAGAGAGAGAGGGAGAGAGAGAGAGAAGGAGAGAGGGAGGGAGGGAGGTAAAGAAGGTGTAAGGAGGGAGGTGGAGAGTGGAAGGAGGGAGGCAGGAGGGGAGGTAGGAGGGGAGGAAGGAGGGAAGGAAGGAGGGGAGGTAGGAGGGAGGAAACTAACAACAAAGAGGAGGAAAAAAGCAAAGTAAGGTGTAGTACACAAAATAATGGCTCCCAAAGCTGTTCCAATACAAACCCTCAGAACCTAAGTATGTTATATTATATGTCAAAGGAGAATTAGGCGGTAGATGGAATTAAGATTGCTAATCAGCTGACCATAAAAGAGAGAGAATACCTTGGACTGTCTGCATGGACCTAATGTAATCACGAGTGTTGTTAAAAATGGAAGAGAAAGACAGAAAGAGTCAGAGGAGATGAGATGACAGAAACAGGGTCTGAGACACACAACACTGCTGGCTTTGAAGATACAGGAAGGGGCCACAAGCCTGAGAGTGTGAGCAGCTTCTCCAAGGTGAAAATAGCAAGGGAAGAGATTCTCCCTGGAAGCCTCCAGAAGGAACAACCCTACGAACACTTTAGTTTTAGCCCAGGGAGGCTTATGTTGGGTTTCAGACTTAATCTAACTACGAGTTAACACATTATGTTGTTTTAAGCTACAAAGTTTATGGCTATTAACCAGCTGTAGGAAATTCTCACACAGACATGAAGGAGGAGGAAGACAGGATTTCTGGATATACCCACAGACCAGGCACTGGGCTGAAAGAACTCACAGGAGATAGGTTAGGGGCTTCTGCAGAGCACTAGAAACATTTGAAGCAGATTATCTCCTAAACAACTATGTTCACTTGGACTAGGGGAAGGAATGGCCGTCCCTAGACAGGAAGGTAAAGGCAGAGGTTAGGGTGGATATTCAGATGGTAGGAAGAGACCACAAGATCATGCACAGAAAACAAAAACTCTTGTTTGGGAAATAGCAGCATCACCAGGAACAGCAAATATGGAAAACCACCCCCTTCGTGCAACCCACACGGTGCTTCAGTATTTACTCTTATTGGGTATGAGGCAGACAAAGGCAACCTGGGTGTTGTCCACATGAAAATTCAAATTTCAAGAGATGCTAAATTCCCATCAGGCCACAATGAGATACCACACCACACCCAAGTTTTGGCAAGGACATGGAAAAAATTCGAATCCTCATTCCTTGCTAATGGAATTTAAAATGGGATAGTAACTTCAGAAAATAGTCTATGGTCTGGTGGGCTCAGCACCTGTAGCTCAAGTGGCTAGAGTACCAGCCACATACACCAGAGTTGGTGGATTCGAATCCAGCCCAGGCCTGCTAAACAATGACAACTACAACCAAAAAATAGCTGGGCATTGTGATAGGCACCTGTAGTCCAGGCTACTTGGGAGGCTGAGGCAAAAGAAACACTTAAGCCCAAGAGTTTGAGGTTGCTGTGAGCTGTGATGCCACAGTACTCTACCCAGGGTGACAGCTTGAGATTCTGTCTCAAAAAAAAAAAAAATAGTCTGGTAGTTTCTCAAAGAGTTAAACATAGTATTACCATATGATCAAGTAATTTTACACTTAGGTATGTACCTAAGGGAAATGAAAATACATCCACATTTACAAATAATTCCACACACATCTGTACACAAAGGCACATTATTCTCAGTAGCCACCAAGTAAGAACTTGAATGTTGATGGATAAAAAAATTCTGGCATATCCATAACACAGACTATTATTCAGACACAAAAAGCATGAAGCAGTTACATGTTACAACATGGGTGAATCTAGAAAACATATTTCTGAGTGAAAGAAGCTAGTCACAAAAGGCCAAGTATGATATGACTGCGCTTAAATGGAACAACCATTAGGCAAATTAGCAGACTAAGAAATAAGGTTAATTACCCGGGATAACTAATGGCTGTGGTGGGTGAGCATGCTGGGGGTAATAGGTAAGAGAAAGGGGTTTCCCTTGGAAGTGGTGAAAATGTTCCAATATCAATTGTAGGGATGGTTATACATCTTTGTGAATATACCTAAAAACTATTCAATTATATACTTTAAATGCTTAAATTGTGTAGTACGTGAATAAAGCAGGCACTTAAAAAAAAAAGAAAGAAAACAAATACCCAAGCAGAACCAGCTGAAACACCAAATTTGGGATCAAGGCCAGGAAGAGGCAGCATAGGCTGATGTTAGAGGCTAGGAAGGTTTTTCTAAGGTGATTTTCACTACCAGGAGTTGCTGACTAGAAGGTTCTTATTAAGGCTGATAGCCAAACCCCTGTGAGCAGACTTACTTCTTCCTTAATCTGAGACATTTAACAAAGCTGATGCCAGAGGACTGGAGACCCCCAGCTACAAGCAAGGGTCCTTGGGGATCATAGGATTCTGTTAGTTCCTACAGGGTGAGAAATGGCTCCAAACAGGCTGCCCGGATGCAACTTGCTGCAGTCACCTGAAACCTCATGTGTGAAAGGCTTCCCAACCTCCCCGTTATTCAGAAACTAGCGCTGTGCAGGCCTTGTTGGAATGAGGCTAGGCTTAAACACTTATGAAAAAGGCATTCTGGTGGCCCCTTTTTTGACTACCTTTGAAGTTCCAGTACTTTAGGATCATGGAAGAGAGAGAAGGAAAGAGAGAAGGAAAAAGAGATGGGGAGAAGAGAAAAAAGCAAGAGAATGTAGGAAGAGGAAGGGGAAGAGGAAGAAAAGGCGGGGAGGAGGAGGAGAGATGCTGCTTTCTGTGATTACACCACACCTCAGGCCAGCCTGCACTGGAAGTCCCTGGAAGACAGGCCATGCCCATATGCTCACCACTCAGAGTTGAAGAGGCTTGTCCAAGGTCACCTTTGGCTACTGAGCATACAGGGCCGAGGAACTCACTTCCCAATACCCCTCCTGCCATGGCAGCTGCAGAGGAACTTGCTTAGAGCAGCAACCGCTCCTGCTTGCCTCCTAACAGTCAGTGCCCTTTCAGACTTCACACCTATGCGTGGCAGTGCCATGCTCCATTACCTCCAACTGTCATCAATCTTTCTACCTGCCTCTAATTGTGTGCACACATGTGTGCACAAGCACACGTGGTACATCATGTCACTGGCATCACGGAGGGGGCCTTGCACACAGCAGGCCTCGCTCGGCACTTGCCTTTGGGAGTTTCACCAGCTTATACAGAAGCAAATATTTGAAGTTTACCAAACATAAACCAAGTAAAACCTAAGTCAATCAAAAGTGACTAAACACCGCTTTAGCCCAAATACGTGTTTCTAAAAGGTCACAGCTGGTGCAATTATCCATGCTAGACTTAGCACGCATTCAGCTGTGTGCTTAAGACTGCCAAGAAATGGAATACATTTAGAATCCTTAACTAAGAGTCACCTTGTTTTCAGAAAATACTTGGTTAAGTCAGGCTCTGGTGGGGGTGGGGTGATATTGGGGGAAAGCCTATTAGAGTTTAATGACACTTTGAGAAGAATGTGTAGGGAAACTTCTTTGGAAAAGGAATAGAAATACATGTCAGGGCCAATTTCTCGTAATATATGGGTTGAAGCCCTTTTTTCTTCAAAGAAAATAAGTCCTGACAAGCACAACAACAAAAGAACATAGTGACAAAACGCACAGCCAGGGGGTCTGGCAAGAGGAGGAAACCAACAACCAAATGGAGGCTCAGACGTGGCCCCTGGAAGACCGTGACCTAGTGGTGCAGGGGCAGTGGGGCACTGAGCAAACAGCTTTCTCCAACTATCTGTCATGTCAGGAGACAGAGTCCCAACCCAAAATGCCCACCTTGGTGTTCTGTGGCCCCCCGGGGTGTTGTGTGGAAGTATTAGGAATCACCCCAGAAAATGATGACCAGAGGAGGGCTCTCAGCTCTCCTGCCAGCCCAGGTACCTGAGCAGCTCCTCTCTCACCGCTTCACAGTGTTCACTTCCACCTATGGACTTTGAATCCAAACTGAACCGAAGAGATAGTAGTTAACTCTGCTGACATTTTAGATTGTAGTTAACAGCTAAGTTAACTTCAAATTTAACAACAAAAGGTTGTCCAACCGAATAGATAGTGAACTTTAAGGCCTCTGCTGTAGATAATCTCTGAGGCTCACACCTGTCCTTGTGCTTACAGAGGTGTTTATACCCCGACCTTCTCTCTAGGAGAATGGAAGCCAGGATAATAGAACTAGGGCTGGGCTTCCCAGCACAGCAAGATGGGGGCTACATAGTAGACTGCAGAACATGGAGCTTAGAAAAATCAGAAAAATAGCAATGGAGAGGAAACTGGAGGGGAGCTGGAGTGCAGGCTCTCAGGTAGGGTTTCTGTCTGTCTGGGCCCCTCACTGCAGCATCCCCAGGGCCTAGGCCAGCACCTGGCTCAATAGCAGGTGCTCCATAAATGTTAGTAAATGAGTAAAATATGCAGTAGAAGAGGCCAACAAGGCAGCCAGTGGCAGCAGCCTGAGAGTGAGCAGGAGCCAGCCAGGAGGCAGAATGGAGCTGAGCATGCAGAGGCCACCTGAGGCACTGTACAAAGTCCTGGGGACAGCCACATTCTGGGGAACACCCAACAGTGTCCCTCAAATGGGGGAGGCAGCTGCTGAAGGCATTGGTCTTCTCTGTGAAATCCTCCAGCTTTTCTCCATTGCCAAAATGCCCAAACTCATACCGAAAATGATAAGATAATCTACACTGAAGGGACCCAAATAAGATCCTGAAAACTTTCTCCTCGGAATTAAACTGCATAAGTGGAAATGAGATTGGGGAAAGGGGACAGACAGATCTTTAGCTGAATCTTCAATGTTTTACCTTATACTACAAATGTAAGAGGGACAAAAAGAAAGATCTACAATCTCTGGAGGCAGCTTATGGTAGTAAAGAGCATATATTCTCTAAAGCCAAACTCCCTGAGCTCAAACCTAGGCTCCTGCTTATTAGCTGGGGGGCAATGGGCAAGTGACTTGAAACATCTCTGAGCCTCAGTCTCTTCCTGTGTAATAGGCTAATAACAGTACCTCTTTCATACAGTTGTATGAGGATTTGAGAAAATATGCCATGTAGATCATTTACACGAGCAGTAGCTATATCATTATGGATATGTGGCAGACTTGTTCTAATACTTGTTAGACATGAAAGTTGGCACAGTGGAGTTCATTATAATTTTCTTATTCTGAAATAATTAAAGCTAAAGAAACAAACACTTCCCCTGACTGAAGGCCTATCCTTCTGGTTGTATCTCCAACTCACAGGGAAATTTACCCTTCTGAACCCTGTAAAGAATCAGAGAGGGTAGATTTTTTAAAGGCCAGCAATTCTTAAAGTGGGATCCTAGAATCAGCACATCTTGTGAATTTCTCTTAGTGAAACAGTATCCGATCATCTCTCTAGAATATTTCACTGTTCATGCTCAATGATCTTAATCTCTCAGATTTCCTCAGTGTCCCTGTACCCCTAGCCCTATCACCACCACCCCATCAGGACACACTACACAGACACCAGTAATAACTCGTGAGCCTCAAAAGTATCTCAGGGTAGGAGCATGGGTCCTACCCCAACCCCTATCCCAGCATTCCCAGTCAGGGAAACCCTAGTGGTGATTGTGCAATATGAGAGCATTATCAAAATGCTATAAAAGCATCTTCATAAATTATAAAATAGATACTAGTTATGAGGCTTGTTCTACCAAGGGTACAGAGATTGCAAATTTACCACCATGCTAGATGTTAAAAACAGAGACAAATTATGAAAAATTTCTCTGGGGTGAAGTTAACATAGGTTAGGAGTAGCATGAAATGATGGGCTTTAGACAATTTAGTCCCTTTATCAGTGAATTCTAGAGAGATACCCAATAAATATTTGTTGACTAAATAAAATGGGCCATTTATAGTAAACATCTATGTCTCACACTTCAACCTGTGTGTGTCAATCTATGCCTTGATATGAGGTCGAGTCCTTTTCTAAAAAGGTGGGCATTTTTAGAGATCTACAAGCTGCTATAAAAATTTTTAAAGAGAATACAAAAAAGTATGTCAAGATAGAAGAGCCAACCTCCAGAAAAGTGGGGGAGGGAGGGAGTATAAAAATAAAGTGGTGCTCATTGAGCGATGATGAAACTTGTGACTTCCTTCTAATAAAATTAATGATAATGAACTTCTGACCTACAGACCTGGGCTGCTTGTGCTCAGTGAAAGGACCCGAGGGCTGGAATCTCAAATGTCAGCAAAGTTAACTACAAAGAAGGACCTTAAGTGGCTCAATCAGGGTTGAACTACTAGATAGAGGGATTAAGTGGCTAATAAAAGGGATGTTCCACTGACCTCTAACACAGGAGGGAGGAGATATTGAGATAAGTAAAGCTGGTGAGGATAATAAGATTGTAATTATGACCAAGTTCAAACTACTGAATGAGTGTACATTAGAAAACCCTCCAGATAACATGGAGAGAGAAAATCCTGGTCCCCAGGAGTTAATGCTGCCTCCAGCATTTGAGATGCTCCTGGCTGCATGTCCTCTGACCAGTGTGAAAATAAAACTTATTAAAGTGGTGCCTCAGCTCAATGTACTAAAAAGAAAAGACAGACGAAAGAAAAGCCTCACCAGCAGGAGAAGCCCATCTTATTCAGATGTCATGCAATAGTAATTATTTTGCACGGTAACTGCTGTGGCCACTGCCCAGGGGCATTTATTGATCTTCTGCTACATATAGGGTGGTGGTGTGGACAGCGAGTATTCAAGGATTCTTGGGAAACAAGCATGTGTATAAACACACACACACACACTCGTTGAATTCCCCAGGCTGGAAGATAAAACTTGGCAAATTTGCAAGTTTATTCTTTCCAAATGTGGGCATTCAGAGTCTGATGATAAAGCAGGAAAAATTAATGTATTAGAGGAAGAACATTTGGTTGGGGACGAGCACACAGTCTCCCTTTACATCTGGAGCGTTTGGCTTTTCTGCAGAACGCTTTATATAATTGTTTGCTTAATCTCTTGGGTGAAATAAATGTATGGCAACTTTACTACACTATTGATTCAAATTATTACTGTAATGACAGAGCTATCCAGGGAGTTGTCACTGGGCTTTGTGAGACATTCTGACGGCTGTCATGTGTGTTATTAAGACACACTGTGGAAAAGAACTCCTCCCTGGCACACGCATGTCCTGAGTCAGAATCACCCATGGCCCTGCTGGGTCTGATGCACGGGACCTTGGGCTAGGGCCTGGGTTGTCAGAAATCAAAAGGGACATTTCTGATGGGTCTGCAAAGGTGGGGTCAAATGCTCAATGGAGTGACCCTAAGAGACTCAGTTTGTGTCTCAGAATCTGGGGTTCTTGAAGACGTGACTGGATATTCCCAAAGACAGATAGGAACACAGTTTGTAGGGCTGCATCTCTGCAGGACATTGTACCACTCAGATCCTGAAAAGAATTTTAGGAAGTGCCTGTTTACAGGAGAGATCGGGGGTTAGGGAAATGGCAGGGGATGCTGAGACCCCATCAGGCAGCCTGGCAGGAAGCCCTTTCCGTCTGTAGGTCTGAAAGCACATGGGGAGGAGACAGTGCTACCAGAGCCTGTCAGGAACTAGAGCACCAAGGCGCAGGGGATCAGACACACTGCTCTCTCCTCTTGACTACCAACCACCTCCCTGATGGCTGAACGCTGGGAGAGGCCAGAGGAAGTCCACACAGCTTGACTTTCTAGGACACAGAGCACATACTGGATAAGGGCAAAGAATATATGTCAGGGCAAACAGGTCATCACCAGCCCTGATGCAGCTCGAGGAACCAGCATACAAGAGAGATGAGGGAAGGCCTGCAGGGCTGGCAGACAACCATATTTCTACAAGGTGCAGTCACAACATCATCTGAGGGTCTCGCAGATATCCTGATGGCAAATTGAAGAACAGTGAAGACTCTTCTCATGATGGAAGAGAGAAAGAGCCAGGACTAGGCATTTGTAGCCATGCAGACATTGGATCTAGTCCTGTTGTACTGGCTGTGTCACCTTGAGCAAATTTCCCCCAGGCTCAGTTTCTACTTCCAGAAAGGCAACATCATATAGGATTATTGGAAATTGGATAAAGTTTATAAAGAACTTAGCCCATTTCCTTTTTGATAGTAAATGTTACCAGATGGCAGGTGTTTATAGGGAATAAAGATTGCAGGTTCAAATTAGGGAATCAGAATTCCACTGAACATCCTTAAGCAAAAAGTGAGCTTTATTATAAGGATGAGGGATAGTTGGCCAAATTCAAGGATAGGGCATGGACCCTCTTCATAAAAGGTCTCAGGCAAGACCAGAGGTATCCACTTTCCATTGCTTGGTTCTGCTTCTGTCTGCACATCTTCATACTTCCCTCTCTGAGCACAAGCTTTCTCTCTCTTTTACTGTCCCATATAGTGAACTGTGAACATCCAGTAGAATTTTTCACATTGTACAACCACAGTAATTCCCGGTTTCTCAGAATCACTCTGCAGCTGACTTTTCAGCCATAGCTCTAAATTCCTGGGAGAGAGACTTGATCTTCCAAATTCAGTTCAAGAGCCCTGGCCCAGGGACCCTTAGTGTGTGGACTCTCTCCCTCTGGCCCCTACAGATACATGCTCCATCCTGCTGCCTGCCCCCTGCTCTGTGAGGCCAGCATCAAGGTACATAGACATTGGCTTCTGCTTGGGTCTGGGCAATCAGAGCCCCAGCAAAATATCAAAGGAGAAGAAGAAGATGAGGTCAGGCTCCCTGTCATCCATGTCCTGCTTGGGCCAGAATCAACACACTAGGCCAGGGAATGGGGTTAAAGCTTCTAAACAATGGAGGTTCCTGGGACCCTCTACCTGGTAGATACCCCTGTGGAAGGAGATGAATCAATGTCACAAAGGTCAACATGATTTCTGTGTTGTCACTGTTGCTGTTGTGTCATTTCTAGTGTCATAAACAGCATTCACTGTTTAGAATTTCCAATCCCCTCTAAAGATTAGATTTTGGATTGGAGTTAGCCTCCACCGCCTCCGTAACTCAGTCACAAAGGTCTCCAGAAATACAACCACAGATTTTCTTGAGCTTATACATTGTGCTTTTTCCAGCTTCTTACATGAGCCTCCATAGTCCTTGACCTGGATTCTTTGTTTTTGAAAAAAACAACACTTGGAAAAACCTTAGTGATCCCCAGTTTCTTAGACCCAGTGGAAATACTCAGAGGCCCAAAGACTGAACACGGGAGCTGCCCAGAGAATGCAGGAGGCTTATGTGCAAGGGGAGGTCTCTAATCACTGGCAAGGGATCCCCTACAATTTTCCCCTGTGAGGCGAGACTTTCAGGATCATTGTTGACATATGCAAAATCATCACAAACTGTGTAACTGGAGTTGCCCAGAACTTCAATCCCAGGCCTCTGCCATTCTAGGCAATCACACAACCCCTCTGCTCTCCTTTCCAATAAGAAAAATAAACCCACTAACTGCTTCCAAGATTAAGAAGAGGTTATTCCTATTTAACTGTTTACAATGCACCAAAATTGCTGAGGGCACCGGGTGAAAAATGCAATCCTGGCTTTCCATTCTTTCCCTCTGCTGTAAGATAACATGCCTGCCATAAAAAGTAACGTGACCCTCCAATACTGGGGTTAAACATGCACATTCTTGATGACAAAATATATCCTTCTACATGGCAGAGGTCATTTTTGTAAAATTAAAAGCAAACATCAAGTAGAATCATTCTTTCTGACCAAGAGGCTTATAGGATGAAAATGAAAAGTGGGTGAGAAAATAAGAATTAATTTACCAAGCCAGTCATTTTGCAATTTTTTTCCCCAGCTCGTTTAAATATTTGTGGTTCTGGCATGAGGTTCTGCACTCCACGCTTAATGTTTCCCTCCACTTGATCCTGCAACAGAGCTACTGCTGTGACCTGTTGCCATGGAAACAGTGGTACCCAGTACAGTGACTTTTCAGTGACTTTAGAGGAGTTAGATTTGGCTGAAAAATCTAGTTCTGTCACTTACTGGCTGCCTGACCTTGGGCATGTTTGTGTACCTCTCTGAGTCTCAGTTTCCTCATCTGAAAATTGGGATTAATGACAGCTCTCTCTGAAAGTTCTGATAAGAATCAAATGAGATCATCTGGGCAAAGTGGTTGGTAGGTTTTGTTAAGTGTTCAGTGCTTAATGTATATTATTATACATTAGGAAATCAGACAATGTGCTCATTCACAATGTCATACATTCATTTCATAAATAATTATTGAGCTTGGGCGGTACCTGTGGCTCAAAGGAGTAGGGTGCCAACCCCATATGCTGGAGGTGGCAGGTTCAAACCCAGCCCCAGCCAAAAACTGTAAAAAAATAAAAAAATAATAATAATTGTTGAGCTTGACTATGTTGCAGACACTGTTCTAGATACTAAAGGTAAAATATTGAGCAAAATTAACAAAGATCTGCCTTCACAGAGCTCACAGTCTAATGAGGGAAACTGACAATAATAAACTACATGCGAGATAACATTGTAGTTACAAATGCTATGAAGAAACTTCTAGCAGGATACATGTAAGAGGAGAGACAGGTGATTTTCAGCAGCCTGGGGCCATTTCAGACAGCTCTCATGGGAGCAGGAGAGATGAGGAAGGTGGGAGGGGACATGACTGGGAATGGGAATGTGTCATGGAAGAGCAGGAGGGAGGTGAGTGCAGTGACAAGAGGCTGGCCAGCTAAAGCACAGACAGTAAGGCTGAGCGTTTGCAGGTCTTGACAGAAGGTAGCAAGGACAACTGTGTCGTGCCCAAGCTCACTATGACAGTGAGCTAAAGGGAGTTGTCAGAGCTGTAACAGGAGAAAGTACACTACAGCAGTGATGGAGGGAAAGCCCTGGGCCCTGCTGCCTGTCAGAGAATCTCAGCTGCGCCACTCCCAGCTCCAGGACCTAGACCTTGTGACCAGAATGATCTCCCAGTCAGCAGCACCTGCAGTGCCTGGGAGCTTATTGGCCCCAGGTCTTGGACAACCCCAAGTCTAGGAGTGTCTCCTTATCCCTGGTTTCACTTTCCAAGGTTTCAGCTAGCCCAGGTAAAACCATGTCCAAACATATTAAATGGACACTCCCAGAAATGATTTATAAGTTTTAAATAAGTTGTTCTGAGTAGCATGATGGAATCTTACACCATCCAACTCCATACTGTCTAGGACCTGCGTCATCCCTTTGTCTGGCATAACCATACTGTCTATGCCATCTGTCTATTGGTCATTAATAGACATCATAGTAACCAGACTGACAGATTGCAAGAAAAAGGGTGTGTACAGGACATAGATTTTGAGAGGGAGAGACCACATTTACATAACTTTCATTATATTGTTTAATTGTTCTTTTTTATTGTTAATCTCTTACTGTGCTTAATTTATAAATTAAACTTTACCATAGATCTTTACGGAAAGGAAAATCAAATATATACATTGGGTTCAGCACCATCTGCGGCTTTAGGCACCCACTAAGCAGTACGGAATGTGTTCCCCATGAATAAAGAAGGACTACTGAACTACTGTATAATGGAATAGCTTACTCATAAGGTTCCTGAGAATGTTAAATAAGTATGTGTCAGTAAAGTACTCAGCCCACTATTTGATGCACTGTGATTGCCCAACAAACTTTTGTTGGTGCATTTAAGCCCTGGTGAGTTAGTACTCTGGGAGGCTAGGTCATGAAGCCTGAGATAAAAAGAATAAAATGCCTGTCTCCTTTATAAAGATCTGTAAGAATCCAGATGCTAAGGGAATGCTCCCTTGACACTACTGGGAGCTGTGGCTGTTTTGACTGCCTCGAGGCCCACGTGGAACCTGCAGGAGAGGAATAGTTCTCATTGGTGCTTCACTTGCTCTTGAGAGTGCTGGCTCCAGCAAGACTGATGTCCTCACCTGGAGAGAGCACCAGAACCCAGCACAGTATCCCCTGCAGAGGGAAAGATGGTTTGTAGGGACCCACCCATGCTGCTTGGCCTGGTTCCCCCAGTTCATAGCTCACACTAATTGTTTTCCTCTGCAGAAGCTAGTTGGCTAGGGAGAGGCCCAAACCTGGACTACTGGCCTTGATACCACTGCGTTTCTAACTGCAGAGAGCTTTCCTAGCCAGGATGGCAGCTGTCAAATCCACCTCATTCCCAGCTGCATAACTATAAATCTCCAAACCACAACTGTGTAGGAAAATAAAATCTGCTAATTAAATATGAGCTTGTAACTTTCAATTAAGCACCATTGGCAAATAGCATAGAGTGATTAAGCAGTTGGCTCTGAAGACAAACTCCAGCTTTGAACCCCAGCCTTGCCACGTGGGTCCTTTGCTCTGGTTCTTTAGCCTCTCAAAAGTGCAGTTTCCTCATCTAAAACTGGGGGAGGGGTGATAAGTGTCCCTGCTTCACAGATGATGCATATAATGAACTCTTGCAAGTCTTGAAAGACATTTAACATTCTGAAAACTGTAGTACTCACTACTGTTATTACTTTGTGTTTCCAGTTATGTTGAATGCTGAGTCACAAGGGAAAACATTTTCTGAAAGATTCTTCAGCTAAGGGAGTATAAAGAGTGACATTGTCTTGCTAGCAGGGGCAAGAGATGATAAAATTGAACTGAGGTGGTCACATGAGAATGAGCCAAATGCAGACACATTTAGATGTTTCTGAACCAGGATACACAGGATTTTGTGACCTCTTGTGTGCAGAGGAGGGAAGAGAGAGATTTTCCCCCACTCATTCTCACATGGATGGTGGTGACTGCACTCTGCAAGGACATAGAGAAAGCTTTGTGAAAAAGGACAAGGGGGCTCGGCGTCTGTGGCTCAGCGGGCTAAGGCGCCAGCCACGTACACCTGAGCTGGCGGGTTCGAATCCAGCCTGGACCCGCCAAACAACAATGACGGCTGCAACCAAAAAAAAAAAAAAAAATGGCCGGGCGTTGTGGTGGGCACCTGTAGTCCCAGCTACATGGGAGGCAGAGGCAGGAGACTCGCTTGAGCCCAGGAATTGGAGGTTGCTGTGAGCTGTGATGTCACAGCACTCTATCCAGGGTGACAGCTTGAGGCTCTGTCTCAAAAAAAAAAAAAGAAAAAGGACAAGGGGTTCAAAGGCAGAATATAAACTAGCGAAAGTGCATGCTCTGGGCAAGAAATGTGTAGTTGTTCAAATTGCAGGGTGAAACGAGCATAAGAAACACATAAAATTCCTTGCTCATCAGGGAAATTTGAAGTACAAGCACAATGACATACCAGAATAGCTGGATTTAAAAGAACCAATGATACCAAATATTGATGAAAATGTAGAGGAAATGAAACCCCCATTCACCATAGACAGGAATATAAATTAATATGCCCATTTTGGAAAAATGTCAGTAGTATTTATTAAAGCTAAAATAGGTTAGCAATTCCAATCCTGGTTATATACACAGCTAAAATCAATAGCCCACAAAAATACATGTATGAAAATATTCCTAGTGATATTATTCATAAAAATTGGTATAAGCTACATGTTCTAAATGTAGAATAAATAAATTGCAATGTGCTCACACTATTAAAGTACAGTAGATGCATGGTAAAGGTAGAAGAGAGGAGTGTGTCCCATAAGCTCTCCCTCCTCATGAAAATTATGGGGAGCTCAGATGAGCTCTGGTTATATTACAGGGCCATGGGAAAGGGCACCACTGGGAGTCCCTGCCAGGAAGCTGTGGCTCAAAGCAGCTCTCCCAAGGGACACCTTTATCACCTCCCAGCTCAGTAGTGACTGAGGAGATTAGAGCTCTCTCCAGCAAGAACACCTGATGGGACGGTGGTTTGGATTCATCTTCCCATTGGCTACACTTGAGCTCTTTCCTTCCCTGGACCTGACCTTTCTCAGGTATAAAAAGACAAACAGAAACATCCCAGATTCTTCTAGTTCTATGATTTCCAAGATTCCATGATGCTGTAGTTCAAGAGCTCAAATTTCTTTGCTATCTGATCATTCACAAAACATTCATGGAGCACCTGCTTTGTGTACTGGAGAGACACCATCAAACATGACAGAAATGGCTCCTTGCCCATACAGAACTTAGCTTCTATCAAGAGAAACACACAGGAAATGTGCTGTGTTGAGATCATAGTTAACAATATGTAGAAAATAAGGATGATGGAGGAGGCAACGATTTTAGATGGGGTGGTCAGAGACTACCACAAGGAGCAGAAATTGAGGCTTGAATAATAAGAAAAAAGAGGCTATCCAAATAGAGATGGGGGTCCAGAGAAGGAAGCACACCAGCTCCCTGCCACCCAGCATGAGCTTTATGGGAGGAGAGATGGTACCTGGTCCACTTCTCTGCATCTTTTTCTCAGTCTCAACCGGCTGCAGGGCTCTCTGGTTTCCCATCTCCCTCAGCAAAGTAAGGAAACAGCAGTTTCCCTATACCAGTATTGGGGGATTAAGTGGGTCAGGAGTTAGAACTGAACATAAAAGCATGGAAATCTATTGGATTTAGAAGGCATTTGCTCAGACAAGTGCCATGTACACCTAGAGGCTGTTCCACTGGGAAGTAAGCAATGAGTAGCAATTATGTGTTAGTTTCCCAGGTGGAATCATGTGTAGAAGCAGGAAGAAATCTCAGCCCTGCACCCCCTCTTCCCCATGCCCCTTAGCACACTGAGCTGATACCACCTTGCAGTAATTACCACCTGGGGCTGCTGTTGTTGTATGCACCATTCTCTCCTCATTGGGGCTAGAGGCTGTGCAGAGCTTGTCTTGCTGACTGTGGAGCCTAGTTCCCTAGCCAGTGCTTTGTACGTGCTCAGTAAATGTTGGGGAAATGAACGTGTGCATGAGTTAACCCTTCTACTCAATTCAACCAATACTACTGGGCACCTACTACATATAGGTGTCTACAGATATTGAGAGTACAGCAGTGGAACATACAAAAATTCCTGACCTCATAGACAATAAAGAAAACAAATGAGGAGGCCAGGCTGGCTGTTGAGGAGTGTCTGGAGGTAAGAGCAGCTGTGAGGAGGTCAGAGAGTCAATGGGGGCACCTCAGTGTAAGATCACGTGAGTCTTGCCCGGCCTTGATGCAGAGTGAGCAGATGACATGGTCTCACTGATGTTTTTAAAGGGTCACAAAAAGTCACTTCTGTTTTAGAACCAGGGGCTGAAGTATCAGTCCTGTCCAGTTAGAAGCATCAAAAGAGAGAGATGCCCTTCCCTGAAGCGCAGATGAAAAAACAGGTAAAAACAGAGAAAAAGGAGTCTGAACAGCACCCTGCAGGGACTGGCTGCAGAGTTTACCTGCCACTGTGTCACAGTGCCATTTTCCTCTCTGCTTCCTTTTGCAGACAACTCTAATGGTGAAGGGCAGCAGCCCACAAGGTGAGCATTACCCTATCACAGCTTCAATCTAAGGCCGTTCCAGATGCCCAAATTCTCTGCCAGGGTTGTGCAGAGAGGAACAAAGCAGACGGAGCTTGGACTGGGTACACAGACTGTCCCTATTCAGCAGCCAGCCCCACCCAGGCAGGAGCTCAGAGCAAGGAGGTGTCATCAGTTTATGTGTTTCCAAAGGGATCGCGCTCACATTCTCTTCTTTCTCCAGCCAACAAGCAAGTGGTCCTCCCTTCCTGTCCCTTTCATACCTGTCCTCCCCCGGATCACAGCAAGACCTTGGATTCACCCTCCTCACTGCTGTCTCTCACTGATTTCTTTTAGGGGCTTTTGTTTTTGAATTTGGGATTTTTTTTTCCTTTTCTTTTCATCAGACAGATAATGTGCCTATATCATAACAAGGTTTGAGGGAGGCACATTGCACATGTGAGCATGAAAACCCAATCATCACACTTATGAACCACAAAAGTATAAGGGAGGTAGAAATAGAAACCTCTATTCCTGTCTCCGGTTTTCCTTAGAACCAGTGAGAATCTATGCCATAGTTCTCTGCCTCACGTCCTGTCACAGGCTCCTGTTGGTTTTGCCCACCCAGCTAGACTTTCCTTTGGGAAGCATCCCTCCACCCCAGGAGTCCCTGAGGTTCAGAGGTAATCCCCTTCCCGCCTTGAGACATGACCAATGACCCAGGTATGGCCAATGCAAGCCAGATGCAAACTAGGCCCATGCAAACCAGGCCTGGGACCCTTGTAGGTATTATTAGGAAAAGAATACTATCTGTTCTACCAGGATTATGGAAGTGGCCAAGAGGAAATCCTGTAGCCACTGACTGCCAGCTTGACACCACCCAAAGTCACCAGTGAACAAGGCCATTGCAGGAGAAAGGAGAGGTAAGGTACCAAGAGGGATAGTGCCAAGGCCACCCTGTTAGAACACCTGGACCAGCTAAGCCTGAACGAAGCCAAGGCTACCCTAGACACTGTAGGTACTGGAGTTTATTAGCTTCTGTTGTGGCTGTAACAAATTACCACAAACTTGATAGCCACAACACAGATTCATTCTCTTACAGTTCTGCAGGTCAGAAGTCTAAAATCAAGGTGTTAGCAGAGCTGTGTTCCTTCCAAAGGCTCTGCACAGTGTCCAACCTTAGTTTTTTTCTTCTCTGTCCCACACATGGGAAGAATAAGCATTGTCTTGAGCCTCACATTAAACACATGAACACTAATGAAAGGTGATTAACAAAAAAGGCCCATGCATATTTTTCGTGATATCCAACACCACAGATAAGCAAAAAACATCCTCACAAAATCAATATGTGGCCCATGGGCCACAGGTTGGACACCCCTGCTCTAAGAGAAGATCCATTCCCTGGCCTTTTCCAGCTTCCTGAGGCCAGCTGTGTTACTCAGCTGGGTCCCTTTCTCACTTACTCCAATCTCTTTTTTCCATTCTCATATCTCCTGCATCTGTACTTAAATCTCCATTTTAGTTTTTTTTTTTGGCCATCCATACTCTAAATTCCCTGTCATTTCCCAAATTTCTTTGTAGGTGGGATCCACTGTAGTAGCTACCTCATGATCCTCAGGGGAGCTGATCTGTTCTGGTTTTTCACGTTGCCAGATTTTTTTGGTTGGTTCCTCCTGTGTGTTTTCTTTTTGTTCATTTCCCTACTTCCCCTACTTTTTCCTCTCACTTCCTCTTCCTCTTTAAATTTCCTTGTCTCCGTGTGTAGGTGTTGGAGTAGCCCAGGCATTTGCCTTCTGCGCCAGTCTTTCACAGCTCCTGACCTCCTCCTTGGCTCCTGGAGTCTCCCGCTGTCTCTCTGTGCCCCTGCAAATATGTTTCTGGGCAGGACACTCCCGCCAGAGGTGGCTGGACTCCTCTCTCCCCTATCTCACCGAGATGGCTGGCGGGCAAATGACTCCATCCACCACCTGGCCCCTCCCTCTTTCCTTTAAAAAAACCTTTATGATTACATTGGGTCTACCCGGATTATCCTGTATAACTGCCTCATCTCAAGATCCTTAATTTAATCACATGGTCAAAGTCCCTTTTGTAGGTATCATATTCAGGGGTTCCAGGGATTAGGATTAGGACAATATGGGGGCACCTTCATTCAGCTGACCACAGCAAAGTATTCCCTTTTTTGTTACACCCTTTTTATTTTGGGAATCTGTCACTTTCAAAAGAAAGAGTGTATTCCTCAATAGAAATACGTATTCCTAAACCCACATCTTACCTCTGGAGAACAGACAAACTCTGCTATTCAGTTTATCCAATCTAAATTACAATTTCCTTGGATCACTTCAGTATTTTTAATTTCAGCTAGTAGTACAGAATAAGGGTTAGGAACGCAAATTTTTGAATTCAGATAGCATAGGTCTACATTCTGACCTTTCCACTTACTAGTTAAGCCTTTTAAGCTATAGTCTTCCTGATATGTCAAACAGAGATAATAAAAGTCCCTGCTTCAGCTGGCGATTGTAAGAATTAAATAAGATAATGAAAGGGCTGTGCTCAAACAAGGCCAATGCTCGATAAATAACACTTTCCACTAGGATTGTGGGTATGACACTTTCCATCTGGGATTATACTAATTTTTATACATTGTGTCTCAATTAATTGCTACATTTTTATTTAACTCCTTTAGAAAACGTTCTGAACTCAGAGAATGAACTGTATTGGGTCTTCACACCAATGCTTTGGTTTGAAAGGTGTCGTTGCCAAGTACTTCCACAGAACAGGCAACTCAACCAAATTTTTGCAAGTGGGTCACGCCCTCTCTCTTGCGTTCTCTCTCTCATCACTAACATCACTCTACCTCCAACATAACCCAATCCCATCTGGGAGGTTTGTGTTTTTCAGCCACTCTAAGCAAAGAGTTGTCTTCATATCTATATAATTTTGTTCCTTCCCCAGCTTATCTAATAACTGTGATTTTTCACATCCCTACATAAAATGTGATTGTTCCTCCCTCTGTCCAATTCCACTCGCACTTAATGCTCCAGTTGAACTCTACAGAAATGATTTTGGCCTGACGCTCTCTGGGCATTGCATTTGTGTGCAGATGCCACTCTGGATGGAGTCAGGAGGTATTTTTGGAAGTTGGCAGTCTATGCCTTAACAACATAACAGGGAGCAACACGCAGTGACCATACTGAATGGTTCAAGTTTGGTAGACCTGGGCCAACCAGGGGCAGTTATCTGTGACAAGTGACAAGTTATGCTGTGTGGGTCATGGAAGCTGATGTTCCAGTAGGTTTAATATCCAAGATTCAGGTAACTTGGGGAAACATGACAGAAGTTCCCTAGAGACAGGTGAATTCATGCTGAGCTTCTACCTTGACATCTGCCCATCCAAGCATCAACCCAACCATTCTCTCCTCTCCTGCCAGTGAGAAATCTCTTCAATAGTTATCCCTGCAAGATAATTTCAAAAATTCTTTGATTGACTCAAAGTTATACATGTAAGTGTGCCCTTCAAGCCTACACATAACTTTGGCTTAATCTGTACCCCCCCCAAAATACATAAATTCCTAATATTCTGAAAGTTAAAAAATTATACAGGTAAGTTGCAAAAAGAGGTGTTGACTTTCTAAAAAGCTGGATATGAAATAGTATATACTGTATGGCTCCCTGTACACAGGTTCACGAACAAGCAAAGTTCATTAAGGAAAAAGAAGCCGAAATAGTACTAACCTTTTTGTTTGGGGAAAACAAAAAGAACGACTAGCTTATTTCTTGATCTGAATGGTCATTGCATGTCTGGGTTTGTGAAAATTTATCATGCTATGCACTTAGAAATTATGTGATTGTCAAGAGGTATGTTAATGTTAACTAATAATTGCAATTTTTAAATGACTCAATCTACACTTTATTTTTATGATGAAATGAACTGAACTATTTTATAACGCATTCTCCTCACAGACTTTATTGAGCATCTGTTATGTGCCAAATAAGGATCAAAGTGATAGGAGAGCTGATGGGCAGTACCCAGCCCTCCCTCCATGGAGCTCTCCTTGGGAGCATATGAAGTTGTAAGCACAGTAGATAAAGCTAAGAAGAGAAAAAGGAAAATAAAAGGGAGAGAAATAATAGAATTTCTTGGACGCAGGCTCAACATCCTGTGAGTTCATATATATTGCATGCAAAAGGAAATATCAAAATGATGTATTTGAGTATTACAAACAGACATCCTGAAACTCGTCTCACTGATAACTAATAAATTGCAATGTGCTTCATGAAATGTTGATGTGGTTATATGTAGTATTCTCATTTCAAAATTTATTGCTAAATGATTTGACAGTTTAACACTGCATATATAGATCACAATTCTGTTAAAGTTGCAAAAAAAGTGTATCTATTTTTTTAAAATTAGTTTTCTTGGGATAAGCTCGTCCTCCTCAGTTTGTGTGGGGTGGGGCATGGAGGGTAATTAACTCCCAGGCTCCCACTGAGTCCTCGTCATCTGTCTACTCAGGTCTCTGCCATGTGCTCTTCTCCTCCAGCTCCCTTAAGCAGGCACTGGAATCCAGGAGCCCTCAAGTCACATCACAATGCCACTGCAACTATGTGGTAATCTGGGGAGGAAATTAAGGGGAAAACACCCCATCAACTATAGTTCGACAGTCAAAAGCTTAAGATCAGGAGACGAAAGGTCTGGTTATAAACCTTAGCTCTGCCATCCATTGTGTGACCTCAGGCAAGCCCTTCATCTACTGATTCTCTGGTCTCCTCTAAAAATTAGACGTGATAAAAACAACTTTCTAATAGGATTATGGAATTAAATGTAAAAATACATGAAAAATGTAGCACAGTGCTTGGCACATTATAAGTTCTTTCCCTCTTCCGTGCTACCCTGTGCTGTCTAAGATTACACCTCTTTTTCTCACTTCAGAGCCTCTATTCTTGCCATCTGGAGGCAGGTAAATTCTGCTGCTCAGTATTGCATTTGAAGCACCACTCATGCTAGTCAGGCATTATTCAGTTGCAGATAACAGAATCTTAGCTAAAAACTATTTAAGCAAAAGGGGTATTTAGTAACTCTTACAAAGCCCAGAAGGCCAGGCTGCTATCTCTCTATTTCTGTGGTTCTGTCTGTCTGTCTCTCTGTGTGTCTGTCTATCACTCTCATTCCCTGGACAGTCTCACCATTTGGATTAAAGATGGTCATCACCAACTCTGCTTACCAGCTTACTAATACTGGGGAAAAGATAGTGCCGCCTTTACAACAGTTCCATCCACAGTCCCAGGATTGACTCTCACTGGACCATCTGGGGTCACCTACCTATACTTGAACCAGTCACTGTGGTGAAGAGAATGGAATGACCCTGGAAGCTGAGATGGCAGTTTCAACCCCTCTGGTAACATACATAAAAGCACTTGAGAGAGCTGAGAGGCCTGCAAGAGCCACGGCTAGTGTGAGGCACAGGAGCAGTCTCCCAAAGGAAACTAATATCACCACACTGCCTCCACCAGGTGACTTTCCTAAAAAACAGGAAAATTCTCTGGTTCATTCCCCTAAAACTATTCCTGTAAAGAAAAGGTTTGAAGAAAGAGTTCACAAACGATTAAGTGGAATCAATCGCAGAACATGGATGTTGATCACATACAACCCTCTTACCTTACAGATGAGAAAACTAAGCCTCAGAGAGGGAAATGGATTCACCTGTGACCACCCAATTGATTAGGTACAGAGCCAGAAGTAAAAGAAAATTGTGGCAGAAAATCTGATGCAGGCAATATTAGCCACACACATACACACACACACTTGAGCACAGGAAAAATTAAAACTGAAAAAAACAATATAGTGGACCATGTACCCCCACGTAGAAGATGATACATACAGTTCAATAATCCTTAAATAGCCACTAGCAGGCATGAAGAACATTACCCCAGAGATGCCTAATACATACACCATGTCAAACACTCACAGTATCCACCAAGGATTTTGACAAGGAAGAGATGAGACTTTAGTGAACTCAGTTATCACCATTTCCTAAGGAGCAAAATGCTCAGCCTTTGTCAGCAGGGTGAGGACAGCAAAGGTGGGTGGTGGGGAAGATTTTGAATTTCTTGTTCTCTGCCCTGTCTGACCAGCGGTGTCAGGAAGCATCTCTGAAGTAGAAAGGGATTTCAGTTTCTCATTCAGCTCTGCTTAGGACAGGATGGACTTGAGGCAACCTTGGCGTTAAGAGTTATTTACTTTTAACTTACATGACTTCAACTATATGTATTCAACTGGAAGAGAAAAAAGAAAAAAATTAAAGTAGATGATTCTGCAGTTTTTCACTAAACGAATGCCTGCTCCAGATTGACTGAGAGAGGGGAGATATAAATCTGTAAGAAACACCTTTCCCTGAAGCTCAAACCAAAACAACACAAATGGATTTAACATTGGCAGGAAAACAAGCTGGGTTGGACTTACCAAGAAATATGATGGCTGGTTTTCAAAGGAATCTGGAGGTGATTTGGGGTTGCCCAAGATATTTACCCTAGCGCTAACTTTGGAAGCTCCACTGAAGATGTAATTGCACTGTAAAAAACAGTGCAAAGACAATGTTGCAAGTAGTATAACCAGCTGACAATAACTATTGCTAACACTTGCCTAGCACTGAGCTAAGTAGTTTCAGCACTATTAATTTATTTACTCTTCAAAACAACCCTAGGACATCAATGGAAAATGCTTTTATAACCCCCAGTTTATAGAGGGAGAGAATAATACTAATCCAGTGTCACACAGCTTGTAGTAGCAGAAGCCAGAGCATTGAGATATAAATGTTATTATCGACCCAACCCAGTTTCCAATAGGGCCTGTTTCTGCTCTGGGCACTGGGGAGTCTCTGAGAGCCAGTTCTCTCTTGTCTGCTTCTGTGATGACTTTTTGGAAGTTTTGGCCTCTGTTATCTTCTCTTCTCCCCCACCCACTTTGTTCTGCCTGTTTCTCCTGTCAGTTTACCTTAGGACTGGACTCAGCCTGGAGTCCTCAGTCTCTCCTCTGATCTCCAAACTGGCATCCTCTGATACACCCTGATCAAATCCCAGCAAGGATGCACTGTGCCCATTGAGACCTGGGTCTGCCGCTTCAGGATTAGGCTTTTGAGCACACTGGGTTAGGTTTCTCTTGCCAACTCAGAAAGGTAGCCCATGCCTTTGTGCAGTGTAGCTTTAGGTGCGTTTTTGTCAGCCAGAGCCAAAAGCAAACTTGCCAGGCAGAGAAAGAAGATAAAGTCCTTTCTAGCTATTTTTTTCCCCAAAAGCCTTGCCTCTCTGAGGGATAGTATGATGGGTCATAGTGGACAAGGAGAAAAAGTGAAAGCTTTTTGGATTTTAACAAGCAATTTGAACATATGAAGCTATGGAATGAATTAATGCATATCTTCAAAATCCCTGTGCTAACATCCCAGCCTGCAATGTGACAGTGTTAGGAGGTCCTTAGGAGCTAATTCAGTCATGAAGTGGAGCCCTTATAATGAGATTAGTGTCCTTATAAAGAGACAGGAGAGCATTTGCTTTCCCTCTCTGCTTTCTATGACAACATGAGAGGACTAGAAGACAGAACCTCCAGAGCAGGAGGAGAGCCCTCCCCAGATACCTGATCTCCTGGGACCTTGATCTCAACTTCCCAGACTCCACAACTGTTAGAAATAAACACCTACTTTTAAGCCACCCTGTCTATGGTACTCTGCTACAGCAGCCTCAATTGACTAAGACGAGCAGGGTAAATATTTATCCACAAAGATGACAAGGATGAAGTGGCCCGGGATCCCCACAAAGGCTGGTCTGCACCTGCTACTTGTCAGTAGCTGGATCAGTAAGTGAACAAGCAGTGATTTACCCCTGAGAACCATAGTGCCATGCTCAAAGTAGGCACAAAAGCCTCAGGATTTTACCTTTAAGTGAACATCACGGCTGGGACGATGAGCCTGTTGAGGCTGAAGACAAGTAGGCACTTCCCTGAAAATACTGTGTGACAGAAACACTGTTGGCCTTTGCAGGACCCTGTGATGTTGGGTTGATAGAAGTTGCTCAGGTAAGAACAGAGACTAAACTGTCTGCTATTCAAATAAACTGGCTTAGAGAACCAAAAAAAGGTGACATTTCTTGCCCTGTGGTGTTGTGGAGTAAAGTGCAGCCCCACTCCACAGATAAGGAGCAAATTCCTGAGAGTGGAGACTTGAGTTGGTAAGAAAGCAGTGGAGTCAAGGTCCTGGGGAGGTAAAAGAGGTGATCAAACAAATTAGGGCTTCACATCGATATCATTCCTGAACAAGGCAAGATAAGGGAACAAAGGTATATCCTTGGCTGTATAGAAATCGGAGAACAAAGAAGAGCCCACTTTTGGGTGGTCTCCAGAGCAGTGAGGGGGAGGGAGCGGCTGTGTGATGGTGGGGAGTGAGGGGAAAACGTGAAGGAAAAAGGGCCTGAGCATGTATAATCAGCCGTATAATCAGCATGCTATTTTAAAATCAGCTTGCTTGGCGTGGCTTTCCCCCCACGCTGGCATACAGATAGAAAAGAAGGGACTGAATGCAAACAAGGAGCTTGCTTTCATGAGCTTGTACAACAATAAGCTGGCCCTACCATGCTGGGGGTGACTATAGGTGGCAGGATCACCTGTGACATATGATTGGTGTCATAATGTGCATGATGCATGCTGGGTAGGAGGGCAATAAAAGACTTGGTCCAGAGGTAAGTCAGGCTCAGCCTTCTGGCCAGAGATGCCAGTGTGCTCAAAAGCCTAATCCTGAAGCGGCAGACCAAGATCTCAATGGGCACAGTGCATCCTTGCTGGGATTTGATCAGGGTGTATCAGAGGATGCCAGTTTGGAGATCAGAGGAGAGACTGAGGACTCCAGGCTGAGTCCAGTCCTAAGGTAAACTGACAGGAGAAA
>CAUYON010027279.1:0-10711 GCA_963573935.1 Arctocebus calabarensis
TCCATGACTTGGCAATTAGGAATTAGGCTACAGTAAACATTCTGGTACAAATATCTTTGTTATAATGTGATTTTTGGTCTTCTGGATATATACCTAGTAGAGATATTGTAGGATCAAATGGCAGGTCTATTTTTAGATCCCCAAGTGTTCTCCAAACATCTTTCCAAAAGGAATGTATTGGTTTTCATTCCCACTAGCAGTGTAGAAGTGTTCCCTTTTCTCCACATCAATGCCAACATCTCTGGTTTGGGGATTTTGTGATGTGGGCTAATCTTACTGGAGTTAGATGATATCTCAAAGTAGTTTTGATTTGCATTTCTCTGATGATTAAGGATGATGAGCATTTTTTCATGTGTCTGTAGGCTGTGCACCTGTCTTTTTCAGAGAAGTTTCCCTTCAAGTCCCTTGAGACTCTGAGATGGGATCACTTGTTCTTTTCTTGCTAATCCATTTGCGTTCTCTGTGGATTCTGGTTATTAAACCTTTGTTGGAGACATAACTTGCAAATATCTTCTCCCATTAAGGGCTATCTGCTTGCTTTACTTACTGTGTTCTTGGTTGTACAGAAGCTTTTTAGTTTGATCAGGTCCCAGTAGTGTAAATTAGATGCTGCTTCAATTGTCGGGGTGGTCCTCCTCATAAAATATTCACCCAGGCTGATTCCTTCAAGAGTTTTCCTTGCACTTTCTTTTAGTATTTTTATAGTTTCATGTCTTAATCAGGTGAGAGTGTATCTTAGTTTATGGTGAAAGGTATGAGTCCAGTTTCAGTCTTCTACAGGTCGCCAGCCAGTTCACCCAGCACCATTTGTTAAATAGGGAATCTTTTCCCCACTGAATGTTTTTAATTGTCTTGTCAAAGATCATATAATGGTAGGTAGCCGGATTCATCTCTTGGTTCTCTATTCTGTTCCATATATCTACCTCTCTGTTTTTGTGCCAGTACCATGCTCTTTTGATCACTATCAATTTGTAGTATAGTCTGAGTTCTGGTAGTGTGATTCCTCCTGCTTTGTTTTTATTTCTGAGTAATGTCTTGGCTACTCGAGGTTTTTTTCTGATTCCATATAAAATGAAGTATTATTTTTTCAAGATCTTTAAAGTATGACAGCAGAGCTTTAATAGGGATTGCATTAAAATTGTATATTGCTTTGGGTAGTATGGACATTTTAACAATGTTGATTGTTCCCAGCCATTATTCTTAAATGTTACTTATGATGACAGTATCGTGCCTAAAAATTACAATTTCCAAATTACAGAACAGAAGAATAAACTTTAAGCCTCACTTTTGCAGTCATTTTATAAATAGTGTGCTTTTAGAAAACATGAGGCAGTTAAAACAGTTACTTTTGACTCTGCAAAGTGTTATTAACATTGACATCAACCTCAAGCTCTATTCCTAGAGGCCGAAATGTAGTTTCTGTGATAATTCACAACACTTCTTCATCCCCCAGTTCCTTCACTGCCTTTTTGAGTCCTTATTATCACCTAAGAGGTCATATGGTAAAATGAAATTCTCACAAGTGTTGCAGTAATTGTAATAGTCCCAGCTGTGACTTTGTCTCAGTACCTGCTCAGGTAGGCCGTGTGAGGGTAATCATACAGAGCGTTAGAGCTATTCTAACAATGGATTCTCTGTAACACCATTCTTCTCTGCAAAGCCTTGTAATCAAGACACCGGGATGACTTTAAAGTGCCCTTTGTTTAACAATCAAGGTCATGTGCTGGGTGCTGCTATACAGTCACTCAAATATACAAGATACTAATTTTAAATTTCACAGACTCAATCCCAGTTTTGCATCTTAACAAAATGTACAGTGTTTTCTAGCAATAGAGAGAAGGCTTCTGTAAGTAACCCCAAGTTATTATAGGGAATATTTGCATGATTACAGCTCTACTTTTAGAAGCTTGCAATTTGAATGTTTTTTTTTTTTTTAAAAAAGCCAAAATCATAAATGAAAAGAAAAATAATGGTGGGGAGAAAGAAATTGCTCTTGTTTTTTTTTTTTTAATTTGTAAAGATCTATAGGTATTTTTTTTGTAAAAAAAATTTGTAAAGATCTATAGCTATATTTGGATTTTCTTCTCTATACTGTTTGGTTGACCTGTGTATTACAGCGTTTGTTAGTTGACTAATTTGAAATCACTTTTTGAACAAAGTCCCACACTTAAGGAAGAAATAAGAAAAAAGAATGGCATTGATAATAGGTATACAACTCAGAAGTGTTTAGTTTGGTAGTGGTAATGATATTTCCTGTACTGCGCAGGGGCTTACTTAAAGCAGTAGTGATTATGTAAATTTGACAGTTGCAACAAAGAATTGTCAAAGGGTATGTACTATTTGGTCTGAGATTAAATCATTTTCCATGCTGATGCTCATTCATATTAAGGCCAGCTTAAACTTTGTGCTGGTTTAAAGTCCTATAACCTCTCTCTCTGAGTTTTTGTTGTAATTAATCTTCCTATGCCCCCATTTCTTCACCTATGAAACAAATGTGACTTTATACTCATTGTCATCACGGTTTGAGAAGTGTTTAATTTTTAAGAAAATTGGTACAGATAATGCCTCCAAGTTTTATGTGCACACATGTATGTATATATGTGTGTGGATTTTTTTTTACCATCTACAGTTACACCTAAGACGTTTCAGCAATGTTGAATAACAATCTTAGAAGCAGTCACTTTGTTACTTTTTAAAATTGAGCAATAATAATAATAATGCAAAAAAAGTAACATTCACATTGTCAAATACATTGAAAAGTAACATTCACATTGTCTATTATAGACTGTTTTGACTCTGAGGGTCAGTATGGAGTCATCAGTTAACTTCTTATTATTTTTTAATTTTGACCAAAGTACATTACTTAAACATTAATTTTTAATTCAAGTTGTTAATATGTTGTTTAGGATATTGCATCCTTATTTATAAGTAAAATATGTTTGTAATTTTCTCTTTATAATAATGTATTTTTTCCAATTTTAATATCAGGTGTATCCAGATGAAGTAGAATGATTTTGAAGTATTTCTTCTCTTTCTACTTCTACAAAATTTGGCATCATCTGTTTTTTGTAATTATCTTTTATTTTTATTTATAAATATTAGTTGTCTATATTTTGAGACTGGAAAAAAGAAACAAGCAGTCACTTTGTCAAAAAGCTACCTACCATCATATTTTTACTGTAGCACTATTCATAATAGCAAATATATTGAATCAACCTAAGTATCAATCAGTGACTGATTAGATAAAGAAAAGGTGGGATACACAACAGAATGCTATTCATCTATAAAAAAGAAAGAAATCATGTCTTTTGCAGGAACCTGGGTGGAATGAGGGTTCATTACCTTAAGTGAAACAAATAAGACACAGAAAGTCAAATATTACATATTTTCACTCAAAATGTGTGCACCATGGGTACCAAAAGTGGAATAACAGACAAAGACACTTGGAATGGTGAGGCAGAAGGAGGGAGATGAATGATGAGAAATTGCTTAATAGGTTCATTGTCTGTGGTTGGAGGATGTATACTCTAAAGGTCAGACTTGAGTACTACACAATCTATGCCTGTGACAAAATTACACTTGCACCCCATACAGTTATACAAATTAAAAAAAAAGAAAGAAAAAGAAAAAAAATGATCTTACAAGAAAATAATAAAAAAAGACTAAAAAGAAAAAATAAGTAGGGGCTAAAGAAGAGAAATAAAGAAGGGACAAGGTATCTACATGAGTTCTGGTAGATTAAAGAATATATTCACCCAGGGCGTGGAACTTGAAGGATGACAAAAGAAAAACTTATATGTGCCATTTTCCACCCAAAGCAGATAAATGAAAGAACTCTAAATGTGAGAAAGTTGACGGTGAGAAAAAAAAATCCTTGGGAAAAAAAGGAAAATGAAGATTAATGTTAGTAATTGAACTTAGGACAGAATATGTTGTACAGAAATATTGAAGTCAGCAAACAGATTTAGATGGGGTTAGGAATATACATTCATTTTCAACATAGTGAGTCTGAAATGACAGCAGAATATTCATGCACAGATGTCCAACTGACATTTGGACAGTTGGGACTGAAGTTCAAAAGAGAGGTGAGAGTTACAGATTGGTTTGGGGGAATATTCTTGAGGTGATAATTGAAACCATGGAAGTTAACAGAGTATCCAAGGGAGAATGAATAAAATGACACAGAAAAATGCCAAATTTGATGTGGCAAGTCATTGGAATACTTAAGTGATCATGTTCTAAAATAATTTGTGACTTAAGCATTAATCTAGATTGTTTTTTTAAAAGTAAAGAATTTGTGAGGATATGAAACATATGGACAAAATTCTTGTATAGTTTCAAAAGAAAGGTGTCATACACTTAAATATTTATTTTTATGACGTTACTCACAGTAATATACAAGCAGAAATTCAGGGCTTCAGAAGTAGACAGATATGGCCTTGCATGTCTGTTCTTCCATTTGATAGCTTTTTGTTTGCTTTTTGACAGCATGCTCTTAACTATCGCACAAGCTCCCTACTCTTTAAAAAGCTAGATTATCTGCTCAAAGCTCCAGGAATTTCTGTCTATCATAATAAGAGGAAAGGCTGATCAAGGATAATATATAGTGTTTGTCATAGGTAGAGCTGAGGCCAGCTCAGAATGAAAATCTTGTATTTATAAAAAAGTTGAGAGGCATCGAGGTGGAGTTTCTTTAGCATTATGCACTCAGCTGTCCAAGGGGAAGGAAAAGGTGGCAAATCGCAACATCAACACAAAGTTGGGGTTCTTGGGCAGGTGTTGCAGACAAATAGAGGAGCAAGGTTGTGACAGGGATTCACAGAGGTGCAAAGAAAGACTCAGAAAGCAGCAGTGTTAGGCATAAAATTTCAGAGTAGTTAAGTGAACACCAAAGTGTCAGAATTAGCATGAAGGAAAAGAGACTATAAGCAAATGCACTAGGAAGATACTGACATCCAAGAACTGGAGGTGTCTGAGAAATGGGAAAGAAGACGTAGTAGGGGTGAGCCCACAAGAGACACAAGCTGATGTTTGGACTTTTGAAGTTCTAGCAAGGACAAGGTTCTGGGCAGGTGAGTGGGTGGCTGACATGGAAAACAGTTTAGTCACTGCGATGCTAGGTTATTCACTGGGCCACTTACAGGAACATGGAAACATCAGAAGTCAGCACAAAGAAAGAGGATATAATTCAGGCTCCAAAGTCTTCAGCAACAAAGAGTGATTAGGAGGCAGGTGACAGTGAAAAGCAGATAACCGAAAAGAAGGGTGATAGGGTTGAGGAGGGAAGATTTTAAAAAATTTTATCTTTATTTTTAATTTGTGAATATTTATCACCACTGTACTGTTTATTCATTTATATTGATTTAAGTTCCTATGTGGTATTATTTTCCTTCAGGAAAATTTCCTTCAACATTTTTTTGTGGGCCATATCTGCTGGCAAAACACTCTCTTGGCTGTTTGGAAAAGCCTTTATTTCACCTTCTTACTTTAGCTGTATTTTCTTTGTGTATAGAAGTCAAAGTTGACATTTTTTCCCTTAGGATTTTAAGGATGTTATTTCACATTCTTCCATTTGCATAATTTCTGAGGCAAAGTCCAGGGTTTCTTTTCTTTTCTTTGTTTTTATTTCAATAGAGCTAGAGGGTACAAGTTGAATTCTGCATATATTGCATAGTAGTGAAGTCTGGGCTTCTAGTGTACCCATCACCCAAATAGTATACATTGTGGCCCATAGCTACTTTTGAATACGTCACCCCCCCACCTTCTCCTACTTGGAGGCTCCAATGGCCATTATACCATTTTTCATGTCCTTTCATAGCCACGACTTAGAGCCCATTTATGAGAACACATGACACTTATTTTTCACTTCCTAACTTACTTTGTTTAGAACAATGGCCTCCAGTTCCATCTAAATTGCTGCAAAAGACATATCTCATTTTTTCTTGTAGCTGAGTAGTACTCTATGGTATACATGTATGATGTCTGACAATTAAGTTCTCAATCTCATCTTAGAAAAATGCTACACATTTCATTGCCAAATAGCACAATGGTCACCTTCAAAGTATTCCCCTTGGGAAGCTATACACCAACACCAGCACCTAGTCTACCCTTTAAATCAATTTTGGAACTCTTTATCTGGAGTGACCATTAGAGCTGCCATTGTACAACACAAAAAAATCATAAAACAATACAAATGAATTCCATTTAGCAAGACATTGTCACATGTCAATGGGGAACACAGCTGTGAGACCCTGATATACCAAGGTTATGAAAACTTTTAGTTGTCTGTATAGTGCTGCCAATGTAAGCAAATGGTGGTAATGTCATGAACTTAACTGTCAGACTTCATATGACTATAGTTCTGATGGTCATCCCAGAAAAATAGTTCCAAACTGCTTTGAAGGGTAGACTAGGTGCTAAATAGGTGCACAACTTCTCAGGGGTTAGTACTTCAAAGTGACCTTGGCAATAATCAGCAATGAGGTTATGCAGCACTTCTCCTAGGATGAGCTCTAAAACTAAATTGTCAGACCTTGTTATATACACATTTTCTTCATTCACTCATCATTTGATGAGAGCTTAGGCTGATTCTATGTCTTTGAGATTGTGAATTGTTTTGCAGTAAATGAACAAGTTCAGGGTCTCTTTTTGACATAATGATTTCTGTTCCTTTGGGAAGATACCAAGTAGTGGGTTTGTAGGATCCAATGGAAGGTTTATTTGTATTTCTGTGTAAAATTGAGGAGGGAAGATTTCAGACCAAGGTGGAAGACTAATGCCTAGAAGAGATGTTGAGGATATAGAAGATCAGCTCTCCATCCTACTGGTATTGGAGTTGTGAGGTTTGAGAGAATAAGCAGCCTCCCTTTGGAATGATGGAAAAAGTAGAAGGATCCTCAGGGGATTGTTGGATTTCAGCTAACACAAGAAACACAGGCAGAGAGATGATGGTATGAATTATTAATGAGAAACAAATATTTGGGGGGAGGAAAGGGAAATGTTGCAAGGAATAGTCTAAAGTAGGAGTGAAGTAGCCTTGGAAGAGAATGGCATGAAAAGTATGAGGGAAGTAGGAGAGAGAGGGATGTGGGTGGGGTTGGCCAAGATGGTAGAACGCCACAGGAAGGACAGACATGCTGTCTCAACACATTATTACATCACGTGGTAATGGCTGTGGTGAGGTTTGTAAAAGATTCCCAAAAGCTCTATTAGGGTAAATGCCTCCATGCGGTTCACAGAAGGGAAATAAGACACCAAGTTAAGAAGTGGCAGGGATGTACATAAAGATATTTCATGCTGCGAAGAATTACACTTGCATTTTTCCTAATATAAAAAAAAATCCATCACTATCAGAACATAATATTCAATAGGAGCATTGTGTTAACTTTGCCTATCTTGTTCACTTATTTCCTTCTTTCTTCGCTCTCTATTCCTGACATTACGTGTCTTTCTGCAGCAGACTCAGTGTGGCACAGATGTCCCGTACGCCGTCATGAAAAGAAATGGTTTCCTTAGCAACAATAACCACACAAAAGCCAGCGGAATTTTCTTTGCTCATGTGACGTTTTAGCAGGTTAAGGAATCCAAAGAGTAGGAAAGAATAATAAATATCTGATTGGAACATATTACAGTGGAGCTGTGAGAATGAATACAAAAGGCACCTGCCATTTATAAACGGTTGATGGAGTGATTTGAAATGACCTAAACTTTAGCAACATGATTTACTCTTTTTCTCAGCGAAACAGGTAAAATCATTCAAACTATATCTAGTTAAGTGGAGTGAAAAATATTTCTTCAAGATGCTTTTACTGTCACCGAAATCTGATGATCATATGTAAGTTTTTGAACTATTACAAGATAATGTCCCGGGCAATAATGGGATGTGTGCTAGGCAGAGAGAGCTATTGGAGAGAGATTTTCTGTTGTTGTTCAAAGAGAACCTCCATGAATTTACTGTTTCAAATCACAGTGTCCAGAAGGGATTGTGGAATTTATTTATATTATAGGCTTCTGCTACTAAACTTTTGCTTCAGTTTCCCATTTTAGCAGTTCTAAAGTAAAGCTTGAAGTCATTCTAATTATATATGAAAATACATCTATTTCCCTTCCATCTCTCTCTGTGAGGTCTTTTTTTTTTTATTTTTAATGAATGGTCATTTGATTGGAATTTCTTTGCCAGAAAGTTCGCCTGCTGACAATACGGTAGTAGGGGTAATAAGAGTGTGGGAAGGAAAAGAGAATTTGCAAATATGTGCAATTATTATAAATTGGTAGGAATGATTCTAGGGTCTTTATTAAAGTTTTAATGTCCTGCTGAGACACCCTGGCAAGATGACAGGGTACAAGGGAATAGGTTTTGTAATTTGACAGAGAAAAAAATTCTAAGATGATTGCTAAACGTGCAAGACAATTACAAGCTTAGGGGAAATTTCATTTGTGCTGCTGAAAGGATTGTTGCTCAGAGACCACAGGGGGCTCTGTTCAAGGCTCAAAGGCCACATGGGGCAGCCTGCACCTTTCCGGGGCCTGGCCACTGGGATGATTAGTGTAGTCGCCTGAAGCATCTGGCCATTAGGTTTTATGATGCAAAGCAACATTGATTCTAGGGTTGAGTTTTGGGAAATCAGGAGCATGACAAAACGATAGACTAGCAAGCTTTTCAAGAGAATCAGGAAATGAGCCAGAGCTGAGGTCCCAAATAAAAATTAACTCAGTGCCATATGACCCTAGTCACCCGCAGCCATGTTGTAAATAAATCCTCAGGCAGATGGTTTTTCTCACAGGCAATCAAACAACTAAGATACATTCTGTTGATAGAAGTAGTAGGTACCCCGTCAAAGACAAAATACTCATATTCTTTTCCACATCACAACTTTTAAATAAAGGTGCCCAATGCCAATGTCAAGTTTCATCTCCACAGGTGCAGTTACTAGAAAAATACTAAGCAATAATGTGTTAAAATGAATCCATGGTATCTTATCAATAGCATATGAGGCTGCAAACCATTGTGAGAAGTCTTATAAGGCCCTTTCATGTTCCATTTCATGTGGGACCTAAATTAAAAGTGATTGGGTCAAAGTAATATTTGAATAAGTCCTTTTTTAAAATTGGTAGCACCTATATGACAAAGAATATGATCAATTTGAATGAAAAAAGGGAAACTTCAAGTATTCAAATTTTCTAGGTATAGGAGACACATCAGCTCCAAAATATCACAACCAAATATGCTGTGCCACCACATTAGTTGGGCTGATAGGGTAACTGTAAAGAACGTTACCCATTAGTCCTGTAATCCAACAAGGTAAATCTCCTGGCTCCCAGAGACCAGCTTTGCCTTTATTCCGCCCAGTGTTTCAGTATTACAGGCATTAATGAAATGTAATCTGTCGTTTTAGATCAGCCTTGAAAGTCAACATCTCTTATTTCACCTACATCAAAATATAAGAACAAATTCTGCTTTGGATCAAATTTCATTACAACTATATACCTGGAAATTTTTGTGGCAATGCCGGAATCTTCATTCTGTTCTATTATTTACTTACTTATTCATTTTAAGCCTGACACAATTTCAGTGTAGCAAAGTTGGATAAATGTGAAGTTCTTTTAGAGTAAATTTATTGCTTTTTGATTGGAATATGTCTTTTAACATAAGGAATTAGGAGCTATAGTTACTTTTTGTTGCCAAAAGCCTTTGTTATTTCCTTATTCTAAGTGTGACTGGCAAGAGACCTTACTGCATGTGACCCTCTGTCAATACAATCAAAACATTGGGTGAAATCAGTGAAAGCGCATGGTTGGTCAGTCTTTCAGTGTTGAATGCCAAGTACAATGCTAATACTGAGCCCAGAGCAGGTTAGTTCCCTTTGATCCTCTTGCCATTAACTGTAAAATGGTTATGGTGATATTTAACGTGCAGAATTGGTGTGATGGGTAAATTTTAAAAGTGAATATATGGAAGATGTCCTAACTATTCATCTAGGTTGTTTCCATATATTTGTCCCTTTTTTTAAATTGATCCCTAAAAGACATAAGTAAAAGATTAAAACAGCTTTACTATTGGCCTTACTTCAGAGGTTTCTCATATTTTCTCCATTTTTCAATTCACGTCACTAACAATTTACTTGGTTGCAGTCCTGCCAGACTCTTATTGACAGAGAGGCATTATTTAGTACTTCTCCAGTTTAAATTCAGAAAAGTGGAAAATGACAAATTTGTTTCTCTATTCAGTCATAGAACATTTAGAAACCAGCTGACTTCCCTTTATAAAATAGCAATGGTTCTGGCATCCTGGGATGCCACGTATTAGCTCTGGGGGAAGTTGGGGAAGATCTTTCAACCTCCCTCAGACTTGGGTTAGTGAGATGTAAAATGAAGATGATGCTTGGGCTGGGCACGGTGGAGAATATTGTGCAGAGATGATTATTCCAGGAAGGATCTTGAAAGCAACGTTTGTGCTGGTCCTTTACAACCAGGGGAGCTGAGTCGGTCACGGGTGTGGTGCTAGCTCCCTAGACAACATCGCTGGACACTGTTACTTAATCTCCAGTTCATGACTCACAGAGCCGCATGAGCAAACTCACAGAACTGAGAGAACTGAGAGGATGTACAAGAAATGGCAAGAGGGAAGGGCCAATTTTCTTTCTTTCTTTTTTATTGTTTGGGATTCATTGAGGATACAAGAAACCATGTTAAACTGGTTGCGTTTGTTGGG